>JARQSW010000173.1:156289-175213 GCA_030142375.1 Calameuta pallipes
CGGTACGTCGAGACTATCTCCCCACGGCAGATTCGAGCACCTCGACCTCCACTAACCCTTAACGAAATCTTGCGAGAGCCTTAGCATAACTGTACTAATCACCCGAGAGCATAGTTTCTGACCAGGATGGCGACCCGAAGGGAACCGGAAATCGAGAGCGGTATCTGTATCGGTAGCTGGAGTCGCCTTGTGACCGTGAATCGAAAAATTACGTCACAATATATATACATACACGTACCTTGCTCTTATAATTTCCATGCTATACTAATGTTACATACTGGATCGTCTATGGAAATAAATATTAGCTAAATTGCAGTATGTTGATAAGTAAAAAAAATCATAGATCAATATGATAACAAGAGGCGGTAGTTAGACTGCACGAAGCAAACATGGTAGTCAAGCAGCATACTATTCGACTTGGTGTTAATGGTCTGGCTTTATGGTTTACGACGTGATGAAGTCCGCCATTGCTATGAGCATTAACGTTACGTTACGAGTGGCATATATGGATATGAGTAACGTATGTACTAAATCGCAATGTTATTGTACGAAAGAATAATGCCCGAAAGTGATTATGCGTCCGATGATAAAAATATGAGTTTGAGGTAAAGTGAAAAAAAATTTCATAATTCCACGAACGAGAATAGATACTTGTAGGAAGTAGGTTGATAGTGAATTAGTGTAGTCAATTGTGTATAATATAATCGATAAGTGCCAAAGGGCTAATAATATTGGATACACTGTTATTCCTGACTGGGAATAATTTTTATGATCCAAGCCGCTCTTCCATTGATTACAAAGGGAGACAATTTAAGGCATTACGCACGGTGGCGACAGGTCTGAGGAATCAAAGGCGGCGTTGATACAAAAGAAAGCGACATTGTCGAAATCAATCAAACCTTGCTTGAAACGAGGCTGACGACGTCCAAAGGACGTCCCGACGTCGTTGTACTCTTAAGAGGGTCTCTGCTTAGTGACTTCGTGGGTAGACGAGGCACCCTTGCCAGGTGTACCTTCATTATTTAAAAGCACGAGGTCCCTGACAATGAGAGCACAAATTTATTCAATTACCAACGTAGTAACCTTTTTTTTTTGGTAGTAGGTATAATCTAACCTAACCTGTCACTAACCTTGTTCACGTGTATATATGTATGTACATGTGAACTAGCCTGAATCCTCGTAAGCGTCTCTTTCGCCCCTCGACGAAGCATCGATTTATAAAGGGGCGCTGTTTGTCGTGATTTCCAACTAAGGCTCGATTCAGCGTTTTCTTTGTCGGAAAATTGTCGGGGAGAGTGAACGTGGCTTTAGTTCTTGAATTGGTGACGTCACGAGGTCCACTGGTGCTGGTGATACCAGTGCTACCAGGTAGACGTCTTCGAGGTAGGTCTTGCACCACTTGGATGCTAAATGCTCTTTTTTTATTTTGAATTTAATTTTTTTTAAATTAATTTATGTAATTGTTGACAGGCTTTTTTAAGGTATATTTTTATTTAACATTCTGTTGTTTTTTTACTTTATGCGCCTTGCGAGTCCACATGGACTCTTCTTGAGGTTGCTTTTGGTCAGTCATGTTATTCATGGCCTGAGACCATGGGATGGAATTGCTATCGATATCTCGGAATTTATTTGATCTTGAATTTGAATATTTGAAAAGGTTCATGTATATTTTATAAAGCTGCGGGACGTTCTGTTTTGCCGGTGCTACTATTTTATTTTAGCAGCGTCTGCAGGGGTGGGTCCGCGCATGGGTTTACGTTCGCGAATAGAGATAGAGGTATTTTTTTTTTGGAAATAAAAAAGATTTCCTCACGGCATATGGAGATCATTATTTTGAAGTAATCATTATCTTGGGCTCGTATGGGCATAATCATTCATTAAACAGGTGCCGAACGTCTTGTGGTTTCATCGGTTTCCATTGACGGCAATGTGGCTCGATAGGATTGGCTTACAACGATTTTATAACAGATTTCACGAAGCTCGCGACCGACAAAAATCGAACGAGCACGATCGAACCATTAGACATATGTTGGTTTGTCGAGCGAGCTATTATTTTTTCGACTCTGGCCTCCTTCGACGAAAACTTATGGAACACATGACGTACCCCCTTAACCACAAGCCCTCGATTCCACTGGCAACTGTTGGAGGATTTTGTGGCGTAAAGATCGGCACGCGATATCGATGGGATATTCAAAAAAATTTTTTTTATTATTTTCGTTTTTGATTTTTTGAGGAGAGGGATTTCGAAATTTTGACTGACTCTACGAGAAAAATCGTTAAGCGAATCGACGGTAGGAGGTGGATCGAATTTTTTTTGGATAAAAATTTTTAAAATTTTTTGAAATATTTTTTTGCCGACAAAAAACAAATTTTGAACTTTCGCGTGACACTAGGCACTTTAACGGGCTCTAATCAGAAGGTAGAGGAAGCGATATTCTCGCGGAACGAGCTTCGCGTGTCCTTCGGAGTTCGGCTGAAAATACTCGGCAGAAAGCGGCGGCAATCTCAATATTAAAATGGCTACATCAAACGCCCGCTGCTCGTTTCAGCATACATACAAAACAGTGGGACCTCCGTGATTCCCATTCGGAGCGCGAGAAACAACCCTTGTACGTTTACATAAGGGGTGGGCATTTCTCGCGGGACTAGAGAGGTACTCGAGTGACTCTCGAGAAGTCAAGACGCGATACAAATTTTTTTTCCTTCGACACCCCTTCGGTGACAGTTTCAGCCATGGGAGAATAAAAGAATCTCGAAAAAAAATTTTCAAAAAATTTCATCCCCTCGCGAAAGGGGTAAGAAAATATTTCACTATCGAAATATGGATTTTTGACAAAATTACGTTATTAAGATACGATGAATGTTTTCTTGATAAATTTTTTTTCCCCAAAAAAAAAAATCTCTACAAATTCATCCCTAAAATTCTATGGGGTTGTGAGCACCGCTGATAGACTTAAGACTCACAAGGATCCGGCTCGTTCGCTCGAGGTGTCGGAAAGTGTTCAGGAGGCGTCTGTGTACGCCGCGCGAGGGTGAGGTCGTTTTCCCGACGCCGGATAGGCAGGGGTAGGTACTTGCACTGCCTGAGAATCTCGTATGGGGTGTGACTTTATTTGAAATTCATACGGGCAGAGCTTCTCTGGTGCACGTTCAAAGCGAGCCGATATCAACGGTCTTAGGTACCCCCAAAGGCGTCGAAACGATAAGGGATGCTTATTTCATGTAACGGGTAATTTTCAAAATTTCCGACAAAACCAAAAAAGCTGTCTACGTCGTAACGGAATCTCTCTCAAAAAAAAAGAAAGTACAATCAACCCCAACAAAAACATGCTTTTCCTAAAAACACCTGAAATTACATTCCTTTGTAATGAAACAAAAATCCAAAAAAATATTTTCAAAAAAATCACTATTTTTTGTCCCTCTCGAAATACCTGGAAAAGCATCCCTCACGATATTACGCCAGTGAATCTTGCGCAGTCTCAAAACCCCACGGAGAGGGGGTAGAGTTGTTCATTTGAGTATGCAAATTTTGCCAACACCCCAGGAACGCTTCTGCACACCCTGGACAAGGGTGGGAGAGTGAAGGGTTGCAGAAGCGTTTCGCGAAAACAACATGGCTCCTATCCGTATTCGGTGTGTAGAGTAAAATTATAGTGGCTTAAACTCGAAAAGCGATTTTCGAAAAACACTAGGGTTGTGAACGCAGCCTAAAGCGTGGTAGACTAACAGGAATCAAGCAAGGATGTAATTAGGAACATTAGCGTGGTGGTCAGCGGTTGCCGGGGACGATGGGGTAAGCCAAGTGCGTGTCCACGTAACCAACCCCCAACACATGATCAATGCTACCACTACAGACACAAAACACAAAGTCCAATACCGTGCAGTCACGCGAAATCAAACCACCGTAACTACAAAAGCACACCACGCCACCTGTCCTTCATAATAACAATAATGGATGGCTGAAATATTAATTTTAACAAACAGCTGAAGGATGCCGAGACCATTTTGACGAAACGCTCGTTAATGAGCAAAATACCTCACGTACAGTTGGAGAGCAAAGAAAAAAAAAAACACAGAAAAAAATAATAAAATAAAATCATAGATTACCTCTAAAAAAAAATCTCAAATTCCAAAAATTTACCCAAAAAATCCAATTTTTTAAATAAAAATTTTCCGCCATTTTTTCTCAAAGTAACTTCTCCACCGTAAATCGGACCGCGGTCGTGTTACTAAAACCGTATAAAGTTCTCGGGTGCAATTATAACCACGAAGAAAAAGCGAAGAAAAAAAGACCAAGAAGTTAATTCCAGAAACAGAAGACATCTTGAAACGCGTCAAGTTACAAAGATAAATTGGTACTACCTGTAGGTAGGAGTTAAGGCTAAGCGAAGTTTTTGGCTGAATGCAGAAAAAGTTTGCGAACGGAAGTAAAAAAAGATAATACCACAAGCTAAGAAAAGTGAGACGAGACTGTTTTGGGTCCGGTCGCGAAGCTAAGGAGACGCAACAAATTTTGGTCGATTAAAAAGCCGTAAAGGGACGTCGAACGCTTAACACGGATATCCTCTTAAAAGAGCTGACTCTTAGATCTAAATAGAGCCATGAATAGGTGGGCGAGAAAGACCCGGGAGAAACGAATGCCCGAAACTCTGTTAAGATAACGCGAGTGCCTATACTAATATCGTGGTCCCTTGGGAAGAGATAGTAGGGAGAAAAGAGTAGGAGTACCAACCACCTAAAACTATAGTTGCCGTACGAAAGTTCTCCATGGTGTAGGAACGAAATGGTCACTGGTCCCATGACTAAGAGAGTTTTGAAAAAGAAAAAGAAAAAACAAACAAAAAATTAGTATAGAAGAATCCTGCATAAAAAAGAAAGTCAGATAGAACCTGGTGGGGGAAAAGGCGTTAACCTAACGTGTGGGAAATCGAGTTTGTCGCTGCTGATTTATATTGAATTAATTAGATGATAACGATTTGGTTATGGTGTCTATGGTGTTATGTATATGAATTCCATTATAGTTATATATATGTATATATATAATAAACAGAGGATATACACATCGAAGACGATAAAAATTATTTTCTATAAAAGCTAAAACCCCATGGACATTTTAATAGAGTTTCTTATGGGAATAATGGATATCGATTCTATTCATTTTTTTTAAACCGTACTCCCATAACCATTGACCTTTGTACCGCCATGATGAAAAATCGTATTCGGCTATTTTTCTCAAGCCATAACTAACCCATTATGTACAGGTACACAGAACCCCATAGAGAGCTCGTAATTCTTTTTAGGGTTTTTATCTACTGATTTACAGTTTCTACCTTGCGCACCCTTTATCTTCTTATTTATCGATTTACGTCGCGACGCTACGCATCGAGTATACGTCTTTAAGTAACGGCGCACTACGATGTCCCCATGAGGACATCTTACCAGCGTCGCGACGCCTGATATCCCATCCGCGTGATTACCTCGAGATAATTTGGAGATAGCCATAGAGAAGATCTAGTAACGCGTGCCAAGCCACGTGTGAGAATAAAAAAAGGATAACAAAGATATACAGTCGGAGGTTCACCAATCCCAGTGACGGTATATGCCGAGATTATATACATATATAGATCTTATATACATATATATAAATCCAGACTCTCGTAAGCGAAGATCAAGATTCCGGTTTTGATACTCATCCCAAAAGGAAGGGACACCAACTGGCCACGATAACGAATGAGGTATATTACGGACGCGTTCGGAAATTAGTAAAGGATCCTTTGCCAGATAATGGGTTCACGCGACCGAGCGACATAAAGGTGAATCCACAAAGTAGACCCTGTAAGATATTTTTCTTTCCCCATATATATATAACATATATACATACGTATATAGCATAGACTGTATATATAGGTATACTAAAAAAAGAAACGATAGGAAAGAGACATCAAGCCAGTGTAGTATGTCCATTGAGTGTACCCTATGGCTTCCATACCTCAAGCCGGAACGTTAGGTAAGCGACGGATGGACTTGCTGACGTACGAACAGATAGAGACATTTAATTTGTGAACAGCTGCCCGTATCGCGTTAACGCGTATAAATTAGCTACAAGAGCCGCGCCCGAGATAAAGCCTCGGCCTCTATACGCTATTCCCGAATCGCTCTCGGCCATATCCCTCGGGAGAGAATGTTCACGAAATTAAGATATCCGTCGAGCGGTGCTAGGCTAAATCGTTCCCATTTATAAGAGGCTGCACGACGCCTTCCAACGGGGCGACCAAACTGGAGACGTCCGGCACCCATCAGGTATTATATAGGTATATTGCCCGTGTGTAAGACAAACATTATAACGGGTATAAAATAAAAGTGGACTCGATTTTAAGGTTACGTAGTGTAAGGTTGATAGTAAGGTTACATAGTGTTATCCGTGTATTATTAATTTTTTGAAAATTACGTAATAATAAATTTTCATTATTTATCGTTATTATTATATTTTGAAAATTTTCGATTCAGTACCTGTATATATGGGTATGTTTATAAAATCGTATGGACTCTTCATGACGGTCCTGAGCGGTGTTTAATAAAAATAATGATAATATGAGCATTTCGTGTCGTAGTAATGAGAGCCAAGGCCCCGACTATCTTCTGGGTCCATGTCCCTGATAACCAGCCAGCATCAATCATCCCCCTAGTCCCCATACTGAAACACACACGGCTGGTAATAAAGACGATACTTTATAGTACGTTCCGGACGAGTTGCTCGGTTCCGTCTAGTGTCTTCTGGTACCTGATGAACGGTGAAGTTTCGCGGAGTCGACTGTACCTGGTAACACATTATCCTGGACAAGGACGATTTTTACAAATGCAAATTCGTACACGTCCACACGCCTCACGGTAGCTCGAGGGAAGAAATTTCAATTATTAGCAGGGTTACCAACCGTACACGTTATTCGGTTCGATCTGCCGTGTGGCTAGTTGAAAAAAAAAATGTCCCTATAAATAAAAATTCCTGTAACGCTTATCCGTGAAATTAATATGAGAATCGCGTTGCGCAACGCGTTTAAATTTTGTTACCACTGTCGTTATTATTATTATTGTTTCTGATAAGGCTCGCATGAGCCAAATAATAAAATTCGTCCTCTTACCAGAAATTCGTTCTCCGGTTAATACAGGGCGCCTAATTCAAATGGCATAAAGAAGCACGAGCCTCGCGTATAATAATAATTGACTCGGCAATCCGTATAAACCGCAACATGGCGACTGGACGGATAATTAAATAACAATTAGGCTCAGGTGGGCCCTGCGGTCGAAGTGGTATATACACACTGTAGCATAAAAGCGTAAAGCACTTTTGTATATAATATATATCTATACGTACAGCACCGACTATACGCAGCATATGGCACGCACGATAAAATTGACGATTCATCCCGGATCTTTCCACTTCTCTTATATTTTTTTTCTCCCCCATATTATATATCTCTCTCTCTCTTTCTCATTCGCTCTTTTGATACGGCCCTGCCATCCTTTCTCGTCGTACTGTTCGTGCCCGGTCGTCCGCGAAAACACGCGGTGGGTCACCGTTACCACAACTTCCTACCATTTCCCTTGACTCTTTTAATTTCTTTTTTTTTTTTCCAAGACCCTTCGACATCATGTTGTTGTACGTATTTAATTTAATTATATATATGTATATACTATATATTAGGATAACCTCTGTTGAAACAGCCTGTATTATCCATTTGGCTCAGAATGCTCAGGATCGTCTGTAATGATAATGAATAAATTTTAATGGTCATATATAGAAGCACCAATCGACAGGAGCAGCCAACCACTTTTTTTTTTTAGTTGAATATAAGGCCCATTTTCTCTTGGGTAATTGGCACTGTAGAATTTAAGTTTATTGGCTTGTTTTTGTTATTTTGTTGGTAGTATGGATGAGGGGAGAGGGAACGTTAAAAATCTTGTAATAATCTGTGAGTTCAGAGACGATTACCGCCTGCGGAGAAAAATAAAAAGATTCGTATTGTACAAATGTAGTTTTGGGCCTTAGGTATAGGAGTTTTGGTATCTAAACGCTGCGGGGGTGCTGGGTTTAATATTATTATTATTTTTCGTCTCTTCCCTTGTAATGGGATACATCGGAATATAATCGTGGTAAAATTGACGGGCGTCACTACCGAAAATGGGCTACCGGAATGGGCCACCAAATAGTGGGCCCCTTTATTCGAATCCGAGGAACTGACCCAAAGTCGGAATTGGTAATGGTGTGTGGGCGTATCGATGAGTCGGAATTTCGAAATGACTTTTGTGGCGGTATAAGTTAAAGGACTGGAAGGCATTTCGCCCTTAGGAACTGGTAAAGGGAATTTACCGAAAATGGGGAAAAAAGAGAGAGAAAGATACAGTAATAGACATATAAAGAAAAGAGAAGGACGATTAGTACAAAGTGGAATCGAGGTAGGGATAGGAGATGTGAAAGAGAAGAAAAAAAAAAACAATGTCTCCGAAAATTGGACAAAATGAGTGAAAATCCTCGGAAGGTGGGCCTAGGGCCCAATTATACGCGGTCCATTCATGAAAGATTTTCGGGGCCCCTTCTGTGCGCGTATCCACAGTTCCGAGCCCTGGGGCCAGTCTCAAAATCTCTTTTTAATGGGCCCCTATGAACTCCCACTACCGGAGATTCGTGAGGGCCCTTTCTCAAAAATCCCTCGCAGCGCATCCGGTACAGTTCCTAACCTGACCCCGTAGACGAGTCCCAAGAAAATTAAACGACAGTTCACGTAAATTGGCATCCGCCCGCGAACCAATCCCTCGGACCCCTCTCCCGATGATTTCCAAAAAAAAAAAAAAAAAAAATTCCAAACAGTCCAATTCCTACCGAGTCATTAGTGGTCCGGACCCATTTTTCTCCCTCTGACCCCCCTTCTTCAAAAGGTAAAATGGCACAACCCCTAAAATTCGCCTTTCTAACAGTTTAGTGTACATGCACACCCCAACCATACCCACTGCTACCCTGCACCCCTATACCCCACCTACCCCCAATCTTCAAATGCCACTTAAAGGTCCCAACTCGCGCGATGATTTCCTCGCCACCCTGTATTTTCGCCTAATAAATAATCTTCCCCTGTCAGTCGGCGCCATTAACGTGTATTACCACGTGGACTCTGTGTTTTACCAATTTTCTCAATTACCACAGCCACTTAGAGACGAAATAAAATGCCATTACGCATAGAACAGAGCCAGGTACCCTAAATCAGTAAGGAAAAACTTTATCATTTCTTTTCTTCTACTGTATGTACACCCTATATACGTTATGGCTATGCCAGCCTATATAATTCATGTAGACCTGATATGCCATAACCCGTACGGAATAACTCGCTCTGCACTACGCGATATTAATTGCCGCAATTAATCACACGAAAACTCGTGGCATCTGCCGTAAATTCCTAAAGCAGGATACACACCGAGTTCTGGCACAAAGTGAGCAGATAGTCTCCTCGCTATACTGGAAATAATGCAACGCGTCAAATCGAATTAACCGGGCACAATTACGGGTAACAAATCCGTGGCGGACGGGTGTTAATGAGCGTTACCGGAAGTGCCCCACTATACCCCGTACCTCAACCGCAGCTTCCGGTCCGCTTGGGTCCCTCCCACAGCAAAGGGGACATAACGCACCGTTGTGTCCCGCGTACGATAAAATCACCTAATTGTTTCGCTAAGCGAACGCGACTAGTGTGCGGTTTACATACAATATATGGTAAAAAAAAGGAAATGAAAATTTACATATATACCATATGAATAGACATATGCGTACAGTACACCAGTTCGAACGTACCGGCCGGCAGTCACGTATGACTGCTTTAGTCACCAATCATCATTTTGAAATTTAGCGAAGAACGAAGAACAAAATTTTTTTATAACAATTTCGTAAATTACCAAAATTCTTAACGAGGAGAAATCGTATCACATTTCTTTTTTTTCAAAATTACACGACAACCGAAAGTTATTGACGTCCGAAATTACATACGAAGTCTAATACGAATTCGTGAAAGGGTATTTACCTGCGATTTGAGTTATCGGCTATTGTTGTCTCTCTCTTACCCATCTGACTTACCATAGTTCCGTCTCACTCGCACTCACGACAGATATAGAGGTGGCAGGAAAATCGAAAATATTTGAACCAGTCTCATGAATGGATGCTTTCGTATCAGCTGATCGGGTTATAAGGAATGAATGTAAATTTTATGTACACACCAAGTGCAATACAATTACGATAAACTTTCTAGAAATAATTTTCGTAATGCAATTACACATGAATTATGCTATCCACTTGGCGTTCGTAAATGATAATTTGTATATAGTAATAATCCTTAAGAAAGTTTCTACTTCCTGTAGGCTCACGTGTACGTAATCGTCCCCAGTCGAATAACACCTCTATACCATAGAATGGTCGAAAGGGCAGGAAGAAGAGTCGTATAATAAAAATAGCGTTAAGTACAGATCGCAGCTCGTACATCAATAAAATTGGGCATTACAATCACCAATCGGGACTTTAAGTCCCGCCGTTTCAGATAAGGCCCCAGGGACACGAAGTTGTCCGCGAGAAGGACGTGAATCAGGGCCCGCTCGTCTGGCTTTGGGGAAATAAATCAAACGAGTCAGTCTCTCTCTCTCCCTTATTTCACCTCAAGGGAAAGAGAGCCAGAGAGGAAGGAGAGACAAACGTATCCCGAGAGTCACCAGGTGAAGAGAAAGAGAGAGAGAGAGAGAGAGAGAGAGAGAGAGAGAGAGAGAGAGAGAGAGTGAAAAGGCACGATCCAGGCTCGAACATAATTAGAAGTTGTACCTTCTTCGGGAACTGATAAGCCGCGAGGTTTCCTGCGGTCATTATTTCCGTGTTTAGATAACCCATGGGGAACGTCTTGAGATCCATGGGGACCATGCTGGGATAGGCTTGTATATCTCTTATGGTTAGGATCCTTCACAAGGGTGGAAGATCAGCTTATGGTATTATACATATATATACAAATAACATGATACAGTATATAGGTATATACATAGATCTATGGTGGTACTAGATATACACACATGGGGTGGAGTCCTGCTTGCTACTCCATGGAAATAGGATTTCCCATGGCGTGGGCTAATATACGTGTTATCGGTGTCGAAAGACTAATCGTACTCGAATCGTATTTATCGTCGGGATGATCGTAGATAAGTGTGCGCGTTGGGATGAGAGAGAAAAAAAATTTAATTGGGGCTGCGTCTATCGTAATCAGGGGCGTGAGTTAAGGTGGTACCCTTCTCTACGTATGGTGTATCGCTCTGGATGGTTATAGGAGGAATTGGTCGGAGGAGTTATGGTTAGTGATGGGTAATATTTTTTTGGTGGTTTTTTTTTTTTTAGTCTATCGTCCGTAGAGACCTTACGAAGGAGCCACCCCGTGGAAGGGGACGTTAGACTTTATTGCTCTTCTCTATGGGCAGACCGATCATCCACAGTCCTATGGGTTCCCATGAGGTGGTGATCATTATAAAAATTAAACGACGTTCATACGATTGATTATTGAAATTACATATCATTGACGGTCCCATTTCAGCGGAACGGTCCCAAGCTGCCTTGTCGGTGATTCTTGCTGGTACCCCCATACGCACTATGGCTTATGGATATATATATATATATATATATATATATATATATATATATATATAGAGAGAGAGAGAGAGAGAGAGAGAGAGAGAGAGAGAGAGAGAGAGAGAGAGAGAGAGAGAGACTAGATAGAGTATACATCTCTAGAGATCTAATAAGTCGTTTTCGAGATAATCTAACGGGTGTGTCATTTCACATAATTTCGGAGCATCCGCGTCGTCGACGTCTTCGCCGTCGGCGTCGCCGCCGCGGAATTTCATACGGGGCCTTAGGGAAGATTACACTCATTCAGAGATTTCGGGTGCCTTTTTTCTTCATTGAGACTCAGAGTCCGTTTCCTTTTTCTCTTTCTGGTCCCTTTCACCGCAGCGTCCTAACCTCACGCAGGAGCCACTATACGGTATATATATACACCCCCGAGGGTTAAGCTAGGTATAAGTCCCATAAGGCCCATTCGGTTCATTCACTAGATATATACTGTATGGCGAAGTGAAGAGCGAGAAAATGAGTAAGAGAGACGTAAAGAAAAAGTCACGAGCTCTTTGGTCCGTGAGGCCCAAGAAAGATGGGCCCGGGGGCCTGACGTTAAGTGGACCAAAGTCCCTAATGCCTTGGAATTAGTTTGGTACCTGTCCCCTTGGATCATTGGCGTCGCTTCGCGCAGGCCCCCTTTTGGGCCTCCTGACTCTCCCTCGGGATCCCCAAGCATCGACCTTAAGGACTCTTCCGTTTCGTACCTATACTGTCCTCGTACCAGCCAACCTCGACCTTCCTATCCTTTTACTCGTGGCGACGACCTTTCTTGGCGCCAGGCCATGTTACCGGCTCGCATTAGGATCGACTCAACAAATTGGTCGCCGCTCCGTGAAATCCACTAAACACACGTCTAACCTCCACCCACGCTTTCTCTTTCCCCACGGAATTTCTTCACCTTCGTTCCAACACTATTTTACCACACTTTCTTCTTTTATTTATCCACCCGTTACACCTGGTCCATCCAGCCGCCGCCTGGTCCATACTCCATCCCAGCTCAAATCAATTCAGGACAAATGTCCATTCCGTCACCGATAGGCTGCACCAATGGTATCTGATGGACGTACTAGGTATAAGCTATATATATATATATATATATACACGGACACATAAGATAAAATTCATCTCCAGAAACGAAAGAGATGAAACGGCACAAGGGCTCGTAAATCTCGCGTTCGGTAATAACAGGGAGAAGGATGCATCGTCGCTGGGTCGACTGTTGCATTCGCTTGTATCCAAGGTAATAGGAAAGTCCTGGCCGGGGAGGAGCAGCAACATCAGCGAGGATGAATAAGGAGGCAAACGGATGATGGTGATGGCGGTGAAGGTGGAAGGGAACGATTCAAATTAAATGCTGCGGAAACAAAAAATGATCGCGTAATGACAGCTACGGCTCTCGGTGGCGGTAACTTCAACAACCGAAAGAGGGGGACCGTGTGATTACCGACGGACCAATAGCTGCCCACAGCGGCCATCATGGTCCAGCCCGAGACGTGCAATCACGCGGCGCAGCATCTCTAGCTTATAAGATCAGAACTTTGTACCACGAGGTATGTCTAGGTGTACGTCGTTTATGTGTTGAAAATTATACGTGTGTACGTATATATGTATACACATAGATAAACAGATAATTCTAAATGATTCGTACGAACCCGTTCAAAATTTACCCGGAGTTGCACGTCGCTCCCGTCACGCGGCGCTGATGGCAAGACCAACTTGGTTTACTTGGCGCAATTATGGTTTATTGTATTTTCGAATAATCGCCATAAAGTCTCTTTTCAACGAGCGACGACACACCGGGAAACTTTAACAATTTTTCGAGGAAGGTGTAACGTTATTGCGCAAAAGAGACTGGATAATGGTCGCTTTCACGTATTGTGGACTCGCATCGTGCTTCGCTGAACGTATGTAATGTAACAACAAGTGTGTCTTATCTGAGAGTCATCATCGGTAAGCAGCAGACTTCATAACGCTAATTACCGGTGTCAGTGGTTGTCAACGTGGGTAATTATAATAGAGTTAAAATATCGTCGAAAAAAGGATAACGAGACGACGAAGTAAAATAATAATGAGAAAAACGAATGAAATTTTTTTTTGTTGAAAAATTCAAATTTTCGCGGGGAATTTTTTTTTCTTTCATTATTATTATTAATTCAATTTTTTTTATATTTCACACATTAAACGCCGTATGAGAACCTCGAATTATGGCTGGTATAAGTTTTTGTTTTAACAATAACACTTAAGCCTGTGTAATTGCATCCTGTCCTTAAGCCTCCTCCACACAGAACGCCAGCGTTCTACCTCCGTGTGTATACAAGTCGGAATTACACGCGTGCATTCTGACCGCGTATAGGGACGTCGTTACACACATGTAAAATGGCGTTTCCCTATCTTTAGCGCATCGGCGAAGATTTCACTCGGCGTTCGTGTGAAACAGAAGTGCCGTGTAGACCGGCGGATAACTATACAAGACGCGCGGCCGAAGTGGTATTAAAGCCGCCGCTTAATAACTCGTTAATTATCGTTTTAGGAAATCCGCGGGAGCGTCCAATTAATTTACGCAACAGGACGGCGGCTTATTTCGCGGCGGTCGCGGTAATTGGCTTAATTGCGTTATGGCAGAGTTTCCAACGGAGATGGAACTTCTTGGCAATTGTTTGGTAGCATTTTGGGTGGCGATGGATAGAAAACATTTTTGATTCTACATAGGGCGTAAGGCGTACGAAGCCTTAAAAGAAATTGAGAAATTAAAAAGAATTTTTTAATTTCTCAATATTTATACCCTGTATAAGTAATTAGGCGTATTATTTAAAAAAAAAAAAAATTTTCCTGAATCATTTTTTTTTTATCTCGTCACAAAATTTTATTAACGCGCACAACTGCTCGCTTTAATTCATATACACTTTTATCTTATCTCTAATTCTCTTATTGTTCACCCTCGTTATCAGACAGACTATATCTTGTACTTTTACATTCTTACGAAAGCCGTTAGCCTAATCATTCAGTGAACGGACACGATACGCTTCCGTGGGATCGGCCGATTTAAGGAATTTATATAACACAATTATGTAGGATTTGAAACACATTAGAAAATATATATATATATATGGCCTCGTTCTACCGACCATTAGATACTAAGCAAAAAGATAGCGGGTGTCGCGAAATTATCGATAAGTTTGACAAGTGCGAATAAAATATACAAAAAAAAAATTTGTTCTCTATAATCAAAAAATTCCTCACACAAAAAACCCACTGTGTATAATAATGTACTCCTATATAATCGGACATTAGGACAAAGTGAAAATCCAAAATTAGAAATGTCGAATAAAACAATTTCTCGGAAGTTAATAAAAGATCGGATACTGATCGTCGTTAGTCTATACCTTTCTACATGACCACCATATATAACACAGGTATAGCATTACGTCGGTTTTAACGGCGTATAACGCTCCTAACAAGAAGATCGCGTGTTACTCGTCCCAGGGTCGACGTAGCCAACCACGCATACCGAGTCGTTAGTTTTTCGTGTATTATGTTACAATTTCAACTGATTTTTTTTCCTTCGTTCTTTAGCCCAGAAAAAAATCGTCTCGTACCTCGATACACGAATAATTTTCAATTCGACAAAAATAGTCCCAAAATCTACGACCAATAGGATCCAAGATGTATATTATTACGTAATTACTGTATATCGTATAACCGTATAATATATGTAGTATATTCAAAATTAGGTAGATACCCCAAAAAGACCATCCGGGTCATTCAGACCCATTGAAACCAGTCGGCAGACCAAGAGACCGTACTAACCGGAAGAGAGTGACGTTTCGCTCGCGCGAACTACCAGCGTAAAACAATGGCCACTAGAAGGAAGTCATTCCCGAAGGACTTGGTCGTGTACTTGTTTCGGACTTTAGTGTCGCAAGGCACCAGCATTGTCTTGACAACTTAGCGGTTATTTTACACGCTGTTACCTCGGTAAGCTAGACTTGAGTTTACCGCTGTTTCTATGCTAATGAGAGACTAGACATATATAGGTATATAGCACAGGATAGAATATAGTACCTAGAAAGATGATTCTAGGGTATTAAAACGGTTAAGTATATGGAAAGAGTGTTATATGAGAAAGATAGTGAAAAAGATTTGTTTTTTTGAAAAAAAAAATTATTCATATATCCACCGATACACTACTTTACGTGTTTCATTGATTTATTGACATTAATGATACACCCGTTATATTTGGTCGAGATATAGAACCGCGCTACACTCGAATCGTGGAATTGACTTGTACGACCTCGAGCATTACCGGTAATGGTTGTAAGTGCTTTTGAAAAAAGAGCGGGAAACGTATACATGCAAATTGCATGGCTTGTGCCCAGGCACTCCGGGGATTCCCGGGATTCGAACTTAACGTGTATAACAGTTCACGATATGGCCAAAGGGATGTTTCTCAAGGAAACTGTAGGAGTCGGTAAGTGTATCTAATTTTATTAAGCTCCATGTAGATTGGTAAGACGATAGCCATATGCACGTATACACATACACAATAAAAACCATCTAAAAAAAAAACTCCCTATAGTCTAGTGACATCTAGTAATTTTTTCTCTCAATCAAAAGTGCATACAAAAATGTATAGCTAACTGACAAAAATAGCTATTCTAATGGTAAAATATGAAAAATGGTGAACGACAATTTTCTCATATAATAAAGGGACGTCTCTGAAAATTATTCCAAGGGTAGGAGATCGGGTTGCGTCTAAGTGCCTTCCATTAACGGCAATTTGCATTGATAGTAAGCAACCGGCTTAAAACCGACGTAAAAGCCGCTTTGCCATCTTGGCTTACCGAAGACGTGCCAGGGGGTGGCGGGTTTGGAATAGGGGTGGCTGACGAGTAGGGAAAGAAATAAATGAAAAAAAAAATAATAATGCCCTTTTTCAGGTATGACTTATATACGGCGTTCGTAAGGGGGTGGCGCTAGTGTCGGCAGTACTCAATAACAATTAAGATAATATTTGCATTCGAGGGTTGTGATTTCCTGCAGGTGTTTTCAACCCCCCTCGTACTATGCTCGTTACATACATCCTATATGGCGTGTATGACACATCGAATCGCGAGGGTTGGTTCTCCATATAAACCCCCACCAAAAAACCACCCTCCACGTGGACGTTAAGCGTAGGGTGAGAATTACTCCGTAGGGGAACTTCCCGCTATTAGATCTTTCTCATGCTGATAAAACTGTATAATGGACTTAATCGCTTTATGCCCAGCCCTTAGCTAACTTTTCGTTATTTTTCATGGGTTCCCGCTACTGTTCACTATCGACACGATAAATCTCACCTTTGAAAACTCGCTCACCTTTCTCATCCCCACTCCAGAGTCAACCACCCCTACGCCCCCTTACTGTAGTTCCTTTACTCGGTAAACGGAAATATATATATAATAATGCAAAGCCTTTATATCCCATACAGCACAGAGTAATTAATAATAATCGTAGGTGAAAAAAAAAAAATGGCATTGAAAACTAGCCTTAATAATAATTTAAGGAACGTGAACGAAATTAATGTATCGCTATCCTATCGTATATCCGTAACACCACAAAACCGTTATATACATACACATATGATATAAGCAACTCGGTCGTCTGATTAAAAAATAATTAAATGGATGATCAGCAGCTACAAGCTTCTCTCACCTAATTCCCGCTCATGGAAATACATTACAATCTTAATGAGCACTTAGCATAACAAACGTAAGATCGGATCGAGTTGCCAAGCAGGGCAACCTGCTCGCTCATATACTATAGAGTATACAAGTAAGCGCGTATACAGTATAGTATATACCTTTCGTATACTATATCACATTTCATACAGTATAGAGATGCATGTATGTATGTATACCTATGGATCCTATACCCATATTCGTTATAGTATATTCCCAGGTACACACACTTCGCGTACAACTATAACCCATTCGACCTAACTTCACAGCGATGCGCATGCGAGCGCTCCCGACTTACAGAGTTTAGCCGTTAACTTAACCGGCGTTTACCTTAATCTAAGATCAGCACTGCCTTACCTGTACTACTGCTGCTGGTAATGTACGACGGTATGAATATGCATTGGACACGGTATATACGTGCACATAACGTAGACACTCGAGGGCAAGCACGAACGTAGGTGCGAGTCAAGTCGTGTTACTCTACGACCGTAATAATACTGGCTGCTGCCCGGTAGCTGTCAGTATCCACAATGCACTGGGCACTAGGGACTTTTATTCTCGAATTGATAAGAACTCACTAAAAATAATATAAAATAATAAAAGCACGAGAAGAAGAATGTAGAAGCATTCCGAGAAAGACTTAAGCTCTTGTTTTGACTAGCTGAGTAGCGAGTCGAGTCACGTGGTACGGATTAGCGTCACCAGTGCCCTTTTCGAACAGCGCTTGGGAACTGTTTTATCCGGTGATATTTAATAGGAAAAATTATTTCTGTCGTTTCTTCTGTGCAGTGATGAGACTCCGTGTGTTTTCTTATGTGGATTTATCATTGGTTATCTACATCCGTAAAAGCATCAAGGCGAGTCTGCGTGTACGACGTTATTCCTCATGGAGGTTAGTTGCACTGAAAGAGTCAGTAGCTGTGTTACGGCTTGACGGCCACATTACAGGCTCGGTTAATTTGTCTTTTTCTCTCTAGTTTTTTTTTTCTTTGTTACTGTTTTCTAGTGTTTTTATTTTCATTCTCTCTCTCTCTCTCTCTCTTACTCGCTGAGCTCGTCCCGTCGCGCATGCCTTGCCCGAACGTTTTATCGCGCTTCCGATTCGTCGCAGGTACTTCCGTTGCTCCAGTCGGTTTGCTCGCTGCGGAAAGTTCGTAATGATATGGTGACGCGGGTTTCGGTTGGACATATGTGGAATAGTGTCTGCCGTGAATATTTGAACGTCATATGACGTACATCGGCGTGAACGTTGAGGGTGGAATTGGGAGTCCCTAAATGAAATGATGTCGCCACCCCTAATTTCTCTAATTCTTTCATTCCTGACAACTACACCGTGGCTAATTCGATCATGCCTTGTAACTATGTCCTGAATGATTATCTCTGGCCAGTATGTTACTGTATATTGTACCCTAATAAGAAGCTACTGAATATATTCAAACGTTACAAGTACACTGCGGGACATTAATGCCGTCCCGGGGTGGAGCTAGTAGGAAGCGGGAGTGGGGCGACCGGCAGTGGCGA
>JARQSW010000173.1:189395-295191 GCA_030142375.1 Calameuta pallipes
CAAACTCAGGCTCCAGGATTCAAACTCAGGCTCCAGGATTCAAACTCAGGCTCCAGGATTCAAACTCAGGCTCCAGGATCCAAACTTAGGCTCCAAGATACAAACTCAGGCTTCAGGATTTAAACTCAGGCACCAGGATCCCAACTCAGGAACCAGGATCCAGAAGCAACTTAAAATCCCAAGGCGAAAGTTTGAGTCTTACGTATAAAAAAATTACACTGGACGTCAATAAAATTTATATAAAAATAATCTGATCGCGCACTAGCGCTAAGATCGATCTTCTTATCAGTCAGCGATTCCATGAAGAATAATCTGAACCTATTCGTTTTAGGAGCCGATGAACTCTCGACCATCGTAAATCGAGTACCGACTCCACTCTCGACACTGAACAGATTGCTATTTGGAGAAGAAGCAGTGCTACCAACGATAGAGTGGTTTTTACATTTTTTTACTGAAAAAAAAAATAGCATTCGCTGGACCGTATAGAAACTGTCGGAATATATTTTAACCGGAAGCTTACAGCTACAGGCTGTAAGCCTGCATACAGACGAGGATATAGAATTTGTATAAAACCAGATGAAAACATTGAGTGTAGAAAATATGGCGAATCGTGATATAAAATATCACTATGTGTTATCCACAGTGTGCGTTACTGCCAGTATACATATATAGGTATACCGATCAATAACAACCACTCTCATCAGCGTTTTTAACCAGAACGAGAACGATCCATCTTATCCACGCCCTGTGAACAAAATTAGGCCCCCAGTCGTTACCCCGCCTTATAATGACAACAGGGACAGTTAACGCGAACAGTATTTATTATAGGTTTAAAATAAAAGGCTGCTTTTCATTGCGTTAACTTTGACCCCGGAATTACGGATCTGGGGAATAAAAAAAATTTTTTTTTTGATTTTTATAAAAATTTACAAATTACACAGAGTATACACACGTATCTATATTGTTATCTATAGCCCCTCGAGATATATCGCGAATGGGTGTGATAGCAATTAAACTCCCTTTACGACGCGCCAGGACGCAGGCATCGCGACGCTTTATGGGACTTTTATACTTGCTGGCAAAGGAAATACCACGTATTCGGCCCGTTTCCACGATGCGGAATAGAATACGGGTTAGAGTATCCTAGTGGCCAGTGGTTATAGATATACCTATAGCCATGCAGGCAATATAGTAAAAAAAAATATATATAATGCAAAAAATGGCAACAATGCCTTTTCCGATTCTCATAAAAATCCCTGGTACAAGAACGAGTCGTTACGTAGACTCAAGGAGCTACAGTGGTTTTACTTGCTGAAAATCAACCTACATACGCATCGTAATCTAGTGCGTACGTTAAATTTTCGAAAGGGCATTGAAGAAGGAAAAAGAAAAAAAAATTAGAGCCGGTACGATTTCGATCAGCGAGAACCGGCAGGAGGTCCACAGTGATATCTTCGGCTGTTTAAGGACACGCGAGACACGCGTCAACCTCCATTTTTTTATTTTTTTATTTCCCCCTCTCCACCTCCCCTTGGCCAATAACGACATACCGAGTCTCGTGGGTTGTTCTTCTTTTACCATAGACATTTTTTTTCCTTAACGTCGCACGAGCTTCTCGGCGGGAGGCAGTCGAGATCCACATTATATTAATAGCGATAGATTGGCGTCGACCTCCGAGAATAGAGCGTTGACGAGGTCGACGCCGCGACGGAGCGGAGGTGAGTTTAGACGCCGCGTGTATAGCAGAGCCTGTGGTCACGTGACGACCTACCAAAAGTTCGTCCGAAATTCATTAACGTAGTTTGGAATTATCACGGAAAATTCGAACCGTGTGTATTTCCACATATGCCCGGTCGGTAAAGTAGGCTGCCGTCGGATTTAACAGTCCAGTTCCGAGCATAGACTATGAGAAGAAATTTCCGCGATGAAAATACCAATAGAGTTTCAAGTGAGGAGGGTGTGTATACATATATATATATATATATATATATATATATATATATATATATATATATATACCTGTTAAGGTAAATGGTGCAGGAAGAAGTCTGTGTTAACTAGCTATTCGTCCTGTACGACCGTTTGTCTCTGGGAGGTAACAAAAGTAGCTGCGGTTACCGACCGAGTAAGCGGCGACGAAATGTCAACGTCTAGAAGGCCGTGGACGTGAACCACGTGTTCGGCATATTTAGATACAGTGTGTGGATAAGTGGCGCGCGACATACCAGAGAGATCAAACAGACTTGGGAAGGACATTGGAACAAAGGAATGTTAACGTATGTTAATTGAAGAACCAGTATAGGTGACGTGAACACCTGTCCTGTATCGAGTTTCATAAGTGAGGTTAGGTTCGTACGTGGAAAGTTTAGACGGAGTTTCGAACAAGGTGGCAGAGCGAGTGAAGAGGCGGCAGACAGTTGAGGAAACATTTCGTCTTGTTTAGTTTGAAGAAAATGGTGGTTTAACGTGACCTGGAGAAAACTTGAAGGTTATGAGGATCGTGGAAATTGGAGAGGTTAGGTTAGGAAAATTTTACACAATGGCCACCGACCAATAGGCAGTTAAGTTTCGATAGGCTCCTTAAGGAGTATTTCCAAAGGAACGAAAGCTTATCGAGATCGGTTTACACAGGCAAAAAATTTTTGGGGTAAGTTTCCATAAGGGGGTTGATTTTGATATTTTTTTTTTTTTCAAACAGGGTAAAAGTTCCAAGACGTCGAAACGAAATTTATTCGCTCAGCTGTGTAACCCGAGATAACTTCGGGATAAAATCTTTGCCTGTTGTGCTTTTAATTAATTTTAATTTTCAGCTGGCACGAATTAATTGGAAAAACGTCTTCGGTTTGTTTTCAATGTAAAAGGTAAACGTGTATAATAACGAATGAATAATTTTCGAATAATTCATTCGCTCTTGCAACCGGGTCAAATACGTGCTCCAACTGTATATAACGTGCTACACGATATAATAATTCTCGACTGCAGCAGCTCTAGTAGCGCAATAGAATTTTACAAGAAAGATTCTTTTCCTCCTTCTTTTAGTAAACAACCCTGCATTTGCAAACTGACAGATTTATACCTCGTGCTCGAGAGACGCCACGTGTTTCGAAGGTTAACACGGCCTAATGAATTCACGTAGAGCCGACACGTTCCAGTTCTGGTCGGACGGATGCTGAGATGAAAATACTGAGAATGGACCAAAAAATAAGATCAAAAAAATGACTCGATCTTCGACCGACGTAAAAATTAAAAAAAAAAAATGATCCCCAGATCGAACCAAATCAAAGGACAGAAAATGACTGGTAAAAAAATTGACTCGAGTCCCGATCGCGAGTTACGATAAAAAAAAATGAAAAATAACGCAGAAACACAATGGCAACAATTAACGACAAAGGAATGACCCGCTGCACTTGCAAAACTCAATTATAATTGCCGGCGACGTAATTGCGAAAATAAATATTCGCCGAGGCGTAACGAGACGAAGAAAAATCCTTTGTGCATCTGGCAACATACATCAAAGAGCCCGACCGAACAGCCAACGATACCAACGTTACCGTGCATCGTATAAAAAGTGTCGCGACAATGAAAACTCACCTAGTCTCCATAGTCTGCAGAGTAGGGAATCCGTGACAAAGAAGGTTACCGCAGCTGGATTGAAATCCAAAAATTGGACGGTAACCAGAAGTGTCGCTGGGCCGTTCCGGTATTTGGAGGTAATGATAATGATAACGATGATAACGTCCCGCGCTGGTCGCAGCGACCCGACGAATTCCTGGACCCGGTCCTTCCCACCAGAGCACATACGGCACCACGAGTGCAGGCTGCTTTAACACGGCCGGTATTAAACCTCGTATAAGGTGTCGTGCCTCACGATTCCAATCAAGCCAATCACGAAGGTCACGGGGTAACATGTCACGGTAACATCACGGCGATAACTTCAGCTCTTACTTGCCGTCTCGGTTCACCTTTCAGGTGCAGCAGCCTGGAGCTGCCATACGGGTTATCGAGAGCCGTGTCAGCCCAGCAGCTTCCTAGTTCAACTTTTCAGACGTCAGAAGGACGACACTCCCTTATTCGGGTTAGGTTACAGAGTTCACTGGCTTCTTACCCTTTCCCGTCCATTTCACGGTTTACCTGTTTTACCTTTTTTTTTTTTTTTTTTTAATAACGTTACTTCGCACCTTGCACCACGTGAAAGGTTAAAAAAAAAATTTTTTTACTTTAATCCGACGATTTCTCTCATCGCGACCCTGACACTATTTTTATAATATTATTTACATGCAAACCCTCCAAGGTTCACGGTGCCGTTTACAGAGAGGCCGAACGTGGAAGGCGTGCGAATCGCGCGCGACTGTCGCTACGAGTGCGACTGCCTTAAGGAATAAGTGCAGAGAGATCGTCGTGCGAGCGACGCTCCCGCACCGTGGACGTACGCGACGACGACGCTGACGACGGCCGCACACAGGGACACACGCACACCGCGCCCGACGGCGCGCCACGATTTTCAAACGGCGCCGCGCGTCGCGACGACGCGCTTAGTACAGGAACGGATCGAGGCTAGAGAGGGCCCCGCGCTACGGGGCTGCTATCGATTTATATTTTTGCCTTTCACTCGTTCGGCGATAAAACTGTGCTAATGGTTTTTTTTTTATTTTCCTAAAGGCTAGTCCACATGCCTGCGATCTTTAAAATTTCACCACGACTTTCCGGCAGTAAAGTTAACGTCGAAAGGGTCCTAGTCACGAGGGTCTACAAACCCTATAACCTGTCCACTTAGCCACAGGTGAAACTGTTTACATGTAGCGACATCAAACGGAATTCTACGTATATCCAAATCCAGGATGATCCCCCATGCGTAATTCAACCCCTGGACCCACACAAAGGCTCTTCACCCACCCGATGAAATATCACGTGAAAATAACGGGGGTGCATTACGTTGTCAATGAAATTGCACTTTCACGTGTGTTACGTACACGTGTGCACATATGATCGTGAACAGATAGCAGAGACTAATTGGTAAGATCGTCCCGATCGATAACACTCGTTATCAATCGGATCGATCCTCTATTCTTGGTGCAGTAACAGGGACATGAAATTATTATTTAGCCTTAATAAAATTATCACGAAGACACTATACGTATATCTAGATACCCTCTTTACGTAAACTCCATCCTTAAAATACCCGGATATCCCTAAACCTAAAAGAATCATACATCGAGTCCCACTAATAATTCATTATCAAAAAAATATATATAAAGGGTGTCCATGTAAAACCGATAATAAGATGCTTCGTCCGTTCGCAGCTGTAACTCGGTATCACGTGCTGCCAGGCTGCAATTGCAATAACAACTGGACGACGTAACGACGACCTACGTCGATTAGATAATTTAGAGATGATCGAGTTTCCTACTGGGAAACATTTCAAAGTGCATCGTCGAGTGCATCGTCCAGTGCATCCTCGGACCCGGTGCAAGTGCATCGTACGCCGCGCACTGATTGGACGTGAGTGGGAAAAGAGGTGGGAGACGGATGTGCAGAATCGCAGCTGCTCTCGAGTGCATCATAATGCAACGCGAGGCTCAGCCCGTGCGAATTGTCCGGCTTGCAATGTCCTGCGAGTAAATACGACTGTGGAGCTTCCAATTGAAATGGGTATCAATTTGATTGATCGGCGCGACATCGTTTGTTTATCCGTGTTTCGTTTTTATGGAAACGCGGCCTGAGGCGCTTGTTGATTTACGAGCGATACACTAAACGTAAGTAAAGTAAGCGGAGAGAAAGGGGGCCGGTTATAGGAGGGTGGGTAAAGTGAAAAAAAAATAAAATAAGAATAAGATGGGCGGTAGGGAGGGAGGGTTTGGAAATAAATAGAAATGAAAGAAAATTGTGAAAAGGGCAGTAGGAAAAATAATGGCCCTTTGTAACCTTTTATAAAGAACGTATATATAGATATACTACGAAAAATTTATCTTCTCGAATACGATTTGAAATACCAGCTACTCCTTATCCGATATAGGATTTTGGTTGGAAAAGTATCTAAATGGAAAAAAAGCGTCAATTTGAATTTCGCGTCGTTTTCGCGTACTGGTATAATTTCCAAATAATTTTTAAAAATAATGGCTATAATTTTTTGGTTAATTGGGATAACGATGAACGAAATAATTATTTGACTACCTGCTGATAAACTGAAAATTGACAAGTGTTTAGGGCAATAATTAAACTGGCCTAATTAATTGGCGATGTAATTCGTAATGAGGGCAAAAGACAAGGTGGGCGTCACGAAAAAAAAATAGGGCGAGAGGGAAGATTTTTTTATCCGGGAGGATGATACGGCCCTGGGCGTCGCACAGCACCACGGTTTCTCTCTCCAGGGCGTCGCGACGCCCTACGTCCGCCATTGGTTCCCAGTATCGCATGCGCTTACTTCGCATCCCCTATTGATCCGCATTCTTCGTCTACCCAAACCACCCCCGTGTATCAACCCCATACCAACCCCCATCAGCTCAACTCCAACTATAGGTAGGATACTTGAACGCAAGATCCCCTAAGATACGAGACCTTTACATTGGCTACTATGTTTCTCTTGGTGCTGCAGCTGCAGCTGTTGAGCCCTGCTTTGTAGTTTCTCTACCGGTTTCGAAAATTGCGACAGAAATTATTTTCTAACACAAATTTGCACTTCCCAAAGCAAAACGAAGTGTGTGCAGCGAGCGTGATAAGAATTTCCAAAAAAAAATTACTCGCACAAAAAATTCTTTATTAATCAAATTCGCACCAGGATCAAAGACACGTTAAAGAGATGGCACGAAATATATCAATGGGTGTCAACCGAATCCGCAATTTCTTTGTCGTAAAACGAAATCTTCGTTATATTATTCGAGTCAAACTCGAGACAAGATCTTGATACGAGACACAGCATAAAAGAGATGCTAATTAGCAGGTAATAAAGAGTATGTCAATTACCTAAAGATAGGTTAGTAAAATAAAATTACGTTGATTAAAATACACGTGACATAAAAATCGACAATTTTTTTTTAATACCGTATAACCTCATAAAAATATCACTGATGGATCTCCGTGTGTATTTTTTAATTTTTTTTTTAACATACAAAAGAAGCGATGCCTTAGGCATTTTATTTTCTATTTTTGTGGAGGTTTTGGAGATCCGCAAAAATATTTCTCGCAGTGGATGAATACTGTCTTTTATTTTCTATCCCTCTCTCTCTCTCTCTCTCTGACTTTCTCCCTCGCGTACAGGACTATAAAAACTTTTTTCATGTAAATCACGAAAATCGATGTCGCCTCGTCCAACTGGTAAAATTCCCGCAGGCTCGGCAAACGACGAAAGATTTACGAAGAGGAGAAACAAAATACGCGTGATAATTATTTTGCCCGCAGTAACGAAGACCGTGACGTTCTGTGTTCCGTTCAGTTTTCTTTTTTTCACAATTCTTATTCTCTCTCGTAGTTCCACATTTTCACTGAAAAAAAAGAGAAAAAGAAAATGCACTCACCTAACTGAGCCACTCTTAAGCCGCTACGTCACAAGCTGTACCGACATTAAATAAGACAACAGCAGTTCTCAGGAATGGATATTAAGGGTGACAACTCAGCGAAAGTTTCCAACAGTCAACGGCAGCTCATCGCACTGTTACAGTTAAGGGACGACAAGATCTTACGGACTCGCGCGTTAACACGGAAAGTCTCCGTAGAGACTCGAGAAAGGAGGCCAGACACATCGTATAAATGCAGCCTGAACGTTTAACGCAGTAGAGGCCGTATGACAAGTTAATTAATGCAATTAAAGCGTAAATTTTCACGAACGATCTCGCCAAATTTTGATGGACAATCGAGAGGATAAAGTTGAAAAAAACAATATTTTTCCAAAAATTTCTCATTTTCCCAAAGGGAGAGAGGGAGTGGAGCAGGGACGAAAAGGACAAGGAACAGAGGGCTGACAATTTTACCCCACAATAAAGAGTGACCGCGACCCGTAGCGAGGTTGAAAAAAAGTTTAGCGTCGCGACGCCCTACGTCGTACGAAAACTTTTCTAAAGGACTCTATTAAAACTCGGCCAAATGATATCGTCCTCGTCACGAAGTATCCGCAGGACTTTGGTTCACGTCCTGGTCCGTCACCCTGTACGTGTGTGTATATATATGTATATATATAAAAGTGAACTAAGGGTTGGTCTCTATGGACGATATTTTTTTTTATCCGCCTACCCCTGAACCCATCGCATCCTCAGAATTCACAGATCCACCCGGCCGCTACATCCAGGCTCCCCCCTCTCCACCCGTTCCCGCCCCTAACCTTATTTCTTTCACTTTTCCCAAAACTTTGGGAATGCTCCATTCGGCAAACCCGAATGAATGCAGGGCTCCCTGAGTGGCTGGGGACTTACACCCTCTCCAGTGGCAAAGCAAGGGTGGTTTCGCGTTGGCTGAGAGGGTGAAATACGTGGGCAGGGGATGAGAAAGAAGCGAAAGGGTGAATTGTACAACGTAAATGGCGCACTTCAACCCACCCTCGGTCGCGAGGATTGTTTTGTAATTTTTTTTTCTTCCCTTCCCAATCGAAATCAACCCCTAACTCTCCTCCCAGCCAAGGCCTCAAAACCAGCCCCTAAAATTCACCGAGTCATTTTTCAAAGTGACGAATCGTCTGGGTCCATCAGTCGCATTTCGATGACCTCCGTGTAAAACTACCCCCTCTGCCCAAATGCGCCTATATTCAACTATAACTGCAATATGCATATAAGAACTGCGAAGTAGGTCGAGTTAAAGCTGCATTCAAATATTCCGGGCAACATCGACCAGCCTCGCGGTATGGAAAAGTCAAAAATTAATTGCACGAAGAATTGAAATTTGAGGATTTAAAAAAAAATAATAATAAAATTGACTCGGCAAAAAAATAGGAAAAAAATTAAACACCAAGCAACCTCGTTCATTAATACAAATGGTGGGGCTATGGAAGGTCCTGCTGTGCTCCACACTGTCTGCGGTACAGAGTCGACCCCTGCAGAGAGTATAGGGTGGCGAAGACCCCATATACGTAGCATAGGGTGACGGGCTCGCTATGTTTTACCATTGATTGCGTATCATACGTGACGCGTGCGTAGATAATGCACGCACCGTAGTGGAACGGAACATAGGAACAGTAGGAATAGGAACGCGTGTGCCTAGACAGTGGCTGAATACACGAAGTCACTGGCACATGCAGCCAGCTGCTTGAGCAGCCACGTGGTAGATTTAGCCCTTAAATTTTTTTATTCCAAAATTTTCATCCCTCCGAACGAACCCTTTTCATTGAAAATTTAGTCAAAAAAATCAACCCTTATTCGCTCCAAGACTCAAAATTACCATAGCATTCGAGTAACGCGGCCAGATATTCGACCTGCGTGAAGCTGGCAACGATCGCGACTGAAATCACGATGCACCTATGTGAACCTGGCACCCGACTTAAAAATATTTTAATTTTTAAAATGCGATTCGATTGCACTCTGTTTGTACATCTTTGTACTATTTTGATTTTCGTCCCATGGTTTGTATCCTCACATTCTTTTTTTTAAAATTAAGGTAAATACGCAGTAAGCAGTGCGTCGAGACACCACACTCGTTTTCTGGGTGGTTTTTTAGGAGTGGTCCGATTTAACTGCGACCAGACGCGTTCGACAGCCCTTAAAAAGTTCAAAAATATGACGTATAAGAAGTTGAGGTTATCGTTACAGGTGAGTGAGAACGAGTGTGGTGGACCCAGTTTGGGCTCACCCCCTTAGGGGGTGAAAATCAAATATGGGGTCCAAAATTAGCCCAAAATTATCCCTAAATTATGCAAGTGTTCCGATTAAAAAAATCAAATGTAGTGGACCCAGCTTATTTCACATATTTTTTTGAGTTTCCAAAAAATTATCGTTTGCTAAGCTTTTCTATGGTCCAATTCGAAAGAGCATAGACTCCAGTACGTCTCCACTGCATCCCATCGCTTGCACCCTCGGAGTTTTTTTTTAAATTCAAGGTAAGTACATAGTAAGTACTGTCACCGTGAACCATCGTGAACGTAGCACCACGTGCATCGAGAAAAAAGCAAAATGCCGAATGGCCCCCGCGGATTCGATTATTCTCGCGAAACCGCAGTCTCGGAATTCCATAAAATTTCCGTTACCACAAATACGGTACAGTCGGGGATACAATTTTCCGCGAGCTAATTCAGCGAGCCGAGGCGTACGAGAGTAAAGCAAGAGCGACCGTTGCGCCACCATGACAGTTCGCCGGCGAGACAGGCGAACCAAAGGATTTTCCATCTTAGCGAGGAACTTTCCAACAGAGATTTCTTATCAAAATGCAAATCCTCGACCGTCGCTGCCGAGGAGGCTCCTTCGTATTATTCCACGACCACCTTCCTGTCTCTCACCTGACCTGACCTATAACGTGCAAACCCAACCTAACCTCTCATCGAACGAACGAGAACGTCTCAACACCTTCCGCCCCCCGCGGCCCTCCCCCCCTTTACTCCACCCCTGGCCTGACCAAACGAAGCCGAGGTGAAGCATCCGATTTCCGGTACGATTTTATATTCTCACTTGAAAATCATCACCGGACTCGAAATTCCGACTATTACGAAAACCTTGTTGAATAGAAGCATAAGCCTATACTCGACTCGACCATTGTTCCCCGTAAAAACAATATAACAACGTCAAAACATCCAAATGATCTCCACGTGCGTCTGACATCTGTCAAATTCATTGACGCAGCATTGAATCCTTTTTTTTTTTCATTTTATTACTTTCGATAGCGCCCAAAATTTTTTTGGATCCGACGCATACACACGTGCATACCAGTACTGTCAGCTGAGCAGGTGAGGGGGTGTTGAAGTTGCATATTGCTTTCCAATGCAATTCGCGTGCGAATTGTCAGGCGAGGAGCTAATGCGGTTATCACAGCTACCGGGGAGCGATTTACAATTTAGATTGATAACAGGGAGAGGGGGGAGGGGGTTTGTATAAATCCATTGTCTATCGACGTCCCTTGCATAGCGGATAGGGGATGGATGGATGATTATGAAAAGAGAAAGAGTGAAGAATGACAGGGGGAGGGGGGGGGGAGAAAAAATAAATTGCACCCCTTGTCAGCTGGAATACTTTCATTTTGTATATTCAGCCATTTCGCTCTGCTCTCTCTCTCTCTCTCTCTCTCTCTCTCTCTCTCTCTCTATATCTCTCTCTCTCTTCGCAATAGTCTTCAGCATCCCCGAAGGCCTAGTTTCCTGCCTGCACGCCTGCACGCCTGTCCGCCATTCTTCGTTGCTACCCCATGCGCTATCAGGCGCCCTGCAGAACCCCCCGGCGGCCTGTGCTATCCGCCCCTGCTGCCTCGCCCATGCAGTCACCCCGTTATACCGATATTACAGCAATGAGGGTGTAATGGGTGATGGGGGGAGAGGGGAGAAGGAGAGACTTTAGGCTAAGGCCACGTACACACTGAATTTTCAATAATAGGTCGAATCGCGAACTCTGACTTATTTGTTGGGCCTCCAGGGGGTGATTCTTCTCTAGGACACTGAAGATTCTTCGTTTTGGGGTTCAAGATAGAATATTTTGTTAATCGTTACGAAGATAATTAATAAAATTTCAATGGCTGCGATGTATGAGAATATTAGAAAATTATGAAACCGTTCAAGATCTGCGGATACGAAATACCTCGATTCGAGAAAGGGTTACACGTATCAATGCCAGATAAAAATTTGGGTCACCGTCTATGTCTGTCCTTGTCCATCTCACGTAAATCCCTATGACTCCGTCTCACTCGCACTTGCGGTAGGTATAGGAAAGGCGAAAAATCAAAAAAGCGTCCGTGAAATAGCATTGGCAATTCTCCAACTGTACGTCGAGAAACTTTTCTTTCCCTTTGCCAGAATTATCAAATTAGCGAACGATGGGATGTATGATAAAAGAAAAAATCCTTCAAACTATTCAACACCCACTTTCTACGTACCCCGATTCGGCCTCAATAAACATATCGAAGGTTCCCCATGGCAGCCTCCATGTTTTCTTCGCGGTGCACAGTTAATAACGAGGATTGAAATATTTTTCATGCACTGCGGGATGCAATTGCGTAACGTTGATTCGAGAGGTTCGTTTCGCGTCGTCAAGTTTCTCTGGCGTGTGCACGTTCCCTAAAGGCGAGTTCGCGTGAGCTAGTTTTCTACAGTGCTGAATAAGAGAAAGAGAGAGCGAGAGAGAGAGCGAGAGAGAGAGAGAGTAAAGCTACCGGAGGGTTGTTATAATGTGGATGGGGGCGCGGATAAGGCCAGGGAAAAAGGTTAGGGTAGGTGCGCACAGGCCTACATAGATATACATAGGCAAAAGCTAACGGTATATAGTAATAGCTCTGTCGTCAATGCTAGAACAAGAAGCACGTGACTACTGCATTCGTAAAAATACACACAAACTTCGATCGATACACACGTGCAGCAAAGGGTATGACATAAATTTTTTTTTTTCAAAATTTCATGCTTTTTCGAAAATCAGACCAACTGGTTTTCTCCCACGTGGTCCTAAGATCCTTAACGCCAGAACGATCCATAAGAGTCGCGAGGCTTAGGAATCTCGTGAAAAATCGGCCAAAACTTCCGGCGGCATTGCCGTGCACGCCAAATGAAAATCAGCCTTTCTTATAGCAGAGTCAGAAAGGATAAATGCGGATTACATGTATTGTAGGTGCTACTGAGTCAATATATAAATTCACTGACATCTATAAATATATATATATATATATATATATATATGATTCTAAAAATAATATTTCACTCATGAAAATTCGCCCTAAGGTATCCATACGTCTATGTCCAATGACCAGACTGACTGTCTCTCTGGATAGTCGTAAAGTCCTACGTCTAATAGATGCTTGAAATAGAGTGTCTCGCGAGTCTCTGCCGTGCGGAACAAATGACAGATTTGAAGTGTAAATGTACCAGGTGAAGTGGTGTCGTTTACTTTAGCAGCAGGCAGACAGGCAGACAGGCACTCACGCGTAAAGGCCAACCGTCCGTCCGAGTGTCTGTCAGCGAATCGTCTTGACTTTTAATACGGCGACACTTGCCAGCAACTCTTTTTTCCCTTTTCATTCGTTTCACAATGAATTCAGGTCGCAGGACGGACGCAACGAGTGTGACGTGTCTCGCGAGTTGCCCACCGACGAATGGACGAGACGTAAAGCAGCAGCTGATCCGACGTGAAAATTAACGCTAATCGAGCCGATCGCTTCGCTTATAAAATCCTACACGACTCGTGGCAGCCATAAAAATCTGCATAGATTCGCAATACGATTATTCAACAGCACGTAAGAAATCGGCGCATCGGATACGGCAAAAAGATACAGAAAAGATTTTCCATAGTAAGCGAAGTAGCCACTGGGAACCGTAATCAAAAAATTTTTCACAAATATCTCAAGTGTGTCTTTATCCTTGAAAATCAAAAGTCCATTACACGTCGGAGATAAGATTATACCGAAGAAAGTCTCGAAGGTCAAATAATTCGTGAAATTCTCAAAGATCGCAGGTGAGATAAAGAACTTATTTTTTTTTTGAAAAACAAAAAAAATATTTTCAAATTTAACACATCTCGGCACGCCTTTTCCGTATCGTAACGGCCTATCTAAATTATAACTTGGACGCGTTCGCCGTCCAAGTCCACAGACACCGGTGTGCCTGTACGATGAAGTTCAGTCCGCCCCTACGGGTAGGTAACGCGCCATTGAGAGAGGGTAACGAAAGGGTATTCAGCCTTGGAGCGAAAAAACGTAACGGTCATTCGCCTGCAAGGTGAAGAAAAGTTGGCCGCAGCCAGGCGCACTGACCGGAGCCAAGGAGACGCTCCGAGCGATCGTCGATTCCTGTCCAGCCGGACGCTGCCCAGGACCAGCCTCCTCCGCCTCAGCCGTCTCCTCCGGGCCGGACGCCTCCTCTCCCGGGCATCTCTGGTCTTTGCTGCCAGGATTTGCTCACCGGCCTCCACGAGCGATCCGAGCCGTTTTCGCACGGCGAGAGACTCTGGCGCGGCCAGTCGGCAAGGATCCAGCTGCCGGCGCAAAGTAGAATACAAGGGACCGTAACGTAGAAACCGGAAAATTAACCGTACTGTACTTGCAGCATCCCGCGACTGGATCGGTCTTCGTTTAGAATACAAGGTGGATGATCTCGAAAAAAGCCAGGGGGGTTTTTATACATTGCATATAGATGGAGGATACCGTGCGCAATATTATGAACGGACCTTTATACTGTTTTTCGCAGCAGTGATATCATCCCCCCACAGTCTTCCTCGATCTTCTTTCTTATCATAGGCCATTTTTTTCTCCGTCGCACTTCCCCTCAACTGTTTTTTTTTCTAACCCTCATTCGCCCTACGGACACACCACGTGTCATCCCGTTGACGAGTGCATTAACGTTAATATTTACGAGAACATATATGTAACACACCCGGTGTCTCCCGTTATGCATGCGTGGATCCGTAGCCGTATATGCATATATGCGTTTGACTGTATGCAATTATGTGAGGCTCCGCCTGTGCAGAGTAATCGAAATGCAAGTCGACTGGATGAGGTGCAGGATTGCGTAACAACGGAGTTCCCGCGCAAACCTTCGTCACACACGTGTCACGTATGACGACGTACGAGGTCCTTTGGTATAAGATCCGTGTTATCGTTAAGTGGTCGTATACGTAAAATATATTGAAATTTTTCACGATGCCGATTGGTCGTCGCTGTCGTCACTCGGTACACGTGGTATTGGTCGCTGGACACGTCACCCAGTAAATTTCGACCTTGTAGATATGGAGGTGTTAAATAATTTTTCATAAAATTCTGAGCCTACAGCGCCCCGTGGGACTTTGACGAACTAACGAAACTTGCATAAAGGGCAAAGTACCGTGTGGTCCCGATGCATCCTAAAAGTGCAATAACCCAGTTGCAGTTGCAATAGGGGATCTTTTTTCAAAGGTCCTCCGCGTATAGGAAAGCGTGCGAGTGATGTGACCGATGGGTGCCATGTGTGACGTTCAAACTCTCAGGAACCCATATGGCGTTATATATGCTAGCTTTCTATTTCTATTGACCAAGTTTCGCGGGCACCGAACTGGAGCGACTTGAATATTCGCCATAAGGAAGACGATTGTAGATATGCATAGGACAAGGTGGCGAACCTGGTCCACCGGCTGATCAGGGTTGGAATTTAAGTTGGACAAGAGGCTGAGTGCGAAATCCATAGGATTGGACGACTGTCGATTTTATGGAATTTGGGTAAAAATTAATTTCAATTTTTTCTTTTTTTTTCGATCGCAAATTGAAATTTTGACTTCTTGGGTATGGACTGGGCTTTTCCACGTTGTCGCTCCCTGCGAACCACACAGGGCGGCTGATCGCTCGTCGCATAATCTAAACCTTCCCGTTCATAATAATTTTAGGATTTAACGCACAGCTGAGACGCACATGGCTCGAAAAACACGTCAGATACACACACGATACAGATACGCTGTATTAGCAGGGGCACCACGAGGCATGTCCCCCAGGGCGATGCCCCCAGCTTGGGACGCGTGCAACCCTCTCGTGGCCTTTATGAACTCTCTCTTCTGTATCTCTCTCTTTCTCTCTCTATCTCTGTCTCTGTCTTTGTCTCTCTCTCTCTCTGTCTCTCTCTTGCCCCTTCTATAACCACTATGGGTTATTCCATGGAGAGACCCCTTCTAGATCAGACCCCATGCCAGATAGAGTATTAATAATTTAATACCTTTAATTCTTAAAAGTCCCTCGTCACCCTTCTGCGTTCGTCCCTTAAAATTTCGCCGATTGATAATTTATGCCGCACGGGGATAAGGAAAAACTGAATTTTCAATGTGAACACGTGTGGCGTACAGTCGATTTGTATGTACGATTTATCGGACCCCTTTTGGTCACGCTGTTTAACCCTGCCTTGTCACCCCCTCTGTCTTTTGAATCAATGAGATCGATATAATATCGGCCACTCGTCGATATATTGGATTTCAGGGTTCAATGACATTTTGAGATAGGGGGGTCTATTGATGTCATCGACTACCTATATATGTTGGGGGTGAGAATGATTTAGTTCGAAACGGGGACGGTCGATAAGTGCAGGTGGGTTCAGCTGCTATTTTTCAGACAAATAACCTATGGCAGAGGAGGGTCGATAATAGTAGGAAAAGTAGGGACGGTCGATAACTGGTGGTGAGTATTGGCTGGTCGAGTTTTGGTGGCGCCATCCGGGGTCGAAACTACGAATTATTTCGTATCGGTCGCTGCTCCGTCGGTAATTGCGCGAAAGCAAAATATACGTGAGAATGAATGTGAATTTGTCATTGAATTTTATTGAAAATGCAGTCCGGAGGAAAATCCAAAAAATTTATTTTCGATAGAAACTTTAAGGATAATTAATATAATTCAACGAGCTTATCTCAGCTCAGTATTTATGAGAAACGGAGCTTCTTATAATGCGAATACTAATAATTTGCAACGTGCTCGTTGTATCGTCAATTTTATAATAAAAATAAATTAAATTCATTATCGAATTGCATAAAGTCACCACGAGTCATTTCCGTGATTGACGTCGTACTAAAAAAAAACCTGAGGAAATAATAAACTGGTGATATAAGACTCTTAATGAAAATACCTCGTATACGGAATTCAATGAAAATTCACGTTTTCATTGCTGCTGGAGACGTAATTGCCAGGATGCTTATCATTATGGTAGCGTATAAGACTCGTTCCTTACCTGAAACAAAAAGCAGAGAAAAAGACCGTAAATCAAACAACATAACAAACGACCACGCCCAATGCAATACAGACGACTATTATGAAACCGAAAGAAAAAAAAAAAATTAAAACTAAGATTCAGAGTTACTCAAAGTTCTAAGAGTTTTATGTGAACACTGACAATGACCAATGGAGTAGGTACATTTGCCACATGATATCACGACAGTAATATACCCTCGAGAATATCGGTAGTCTGTTGGCAAGGGAAAAAAAAAAAGAAAAAGAAAATAAGTTCCAGAAGAAAATATAAGAAGACAAAGAAGAAACAGGATCAAAGGAGTGCCTGGTGAAAAAAAAAAATAGTCGGGAAAAGTTACAAAAAAAAAAAAGAATAAAATAAAAGAAAACCTGACGTTTCCTCTCTCGAGAATATCTTCCAAGGACTTTTCCGTTTTTCTTCTTTTGTTCTATACGCTATCAAGAATTTATTACCATTTATTACCGCTCCTATTCCTCTGCTCTTTCTTATAGATTTGAATTTTCCGTGCCAGCAGTCTCCCCACGCTCCAGGAACACGTAAGACGCGGATCAAAAGAAACACATTCGGTACTGTATACAAAATCGTCGTATCAGGAAAAAAAAAAAAGGTCGTCAACAACTTTTTCACGTATATTTTCGAGTGTTCGTTTCAAAATTGCACCGCGTCATAATCGCGAAATGGCAAAATTGCAATATCCAAAAAAATCGTTGCATGCATTCCCAATATCTTTGAAAAACTCGAAAGCTTAATAAAAATTAATCGAAATACCAAAACTAAAAAATGTATTAAAATTCGCCTAGAGACATCAAACGAAGAATATGAATGTCACTTAAAAAAAAAAATTATTCATTCTCACTAAAAGCGGCACGTCGAAATAATTGCACGAGTAACAAATAAAATTTGTCCATTATTCGATTAGCCATCAAGTAAAAAAAAAAAAAAAAACTTTCAAAATATATATATTTTATTATAATAAACACACAAATACCACACATCTCCCTGAACGTAACTTATCGCTATATCGCTAATTAAAATATACACCCAGTAACACATATGATCGATTATGTATGTATGCAACTCGTATATGTATATTGTTAAACCAAAAAAAAAAAAGAGAAGCAACCGCCATATAAATTATGCATAAAAGTGTTCAAATTTAAATAACTTTTCGAAAACTCAAAAAACGTGACTTCATTAAACCCATACACATGCATATATACATATATATATAAATTTCTAAAACAAGGCCCAAAACATACGAGCGGCACTTTGAAATTCCAAGAAGAGATCAGTTGACATTTTCAGGCCCGCGACCACCTCGTTGCCTTTCGCGAAAAGTTTACTTTGTCACAGCCAAAAGGCGGTCCGAGTGGACGAAACTTGCTGAAAAGACCCTGAAAACAGACGGCGGCGCAAACCGGCGCGAACGCATCCCGTTACGTTAACGGAATAAATACTCCGCGATAAAAAGAAGACACAGCCGTAAAGAGTCATAAAAAAAAAAACGAAGATGGTACAAAACTTTGAAAAACGGAAAATTTTTTTTCTAATCATCGCGCGTCCTGCTGTAATAATAAAAATCGTCAAGGTCGCGATAAACGTCGCGACTACAAATAAAATTATTAGAGATCGTCGGAGTTCGATTCGTCGACTGTCGGTTTTATCTGAACTGTCAAGCTGGCTTCGTTTCCTTGTCGCCAACTCGGAGACACGTTTGACAAGTTGTTAAGGTGGCAGCGACGATAGGACAAACACAGGATATAAGCAACGTGCTTTAACTGACGATAAGAGAAACAATGCCAGTCGCCTGTCTTTCGTGCGTAACACTGGCATTATCCCGTTCGGTGAGGTGCAGGAGTATCGTGCTGCCAACCCAATAAACATAAAAATCCCTAGAAATGCATATCCTTGCGAAGAGGCGAAATACAAAGCTTAAAAAATAATGTCACTACGAAACGACATAAAATTTTGTTCGGTAACTTTCAAGCAAGTACAGACCAGCGAAACAAGTACCGATCGAAAAAAAAGTCCCTAGAAAATTTAAATTCCCCAAATAACTTTGTCACGCGTACCCATATACGTACAGTACTTACGCCGGTACCCTGAAGTACGCGCAGGGTCATTTCATCGAAATTTAATATTCCTTCCCCGTGTGTTATCGCGTGAACACGACACGCGTGCCAATTAATAGATACTAAAATCATGAGAGAGAACCTTTAGCGATTGTCGATGATTTCACGAGGTACAGCTAATAAAGATACGTAAATGTCATTGTGTTGGTAGAATTGCACAATCACGAAAGCAAGGCTACCTAGTGACTCGATGAAGCGCCTAATATCTGATCAATGATTCCACAGAGTCCTGCATTTTTCAAATGTCAAAACCTAACGCAACCTCGTGCAGTGATTGATGGACGAAATAGAAAAAAAAAATCGGTAGAAAACCTTGCAAAAAAGTTTTATTATCATTATTAAAAATAATTTTGATTTTCGAAACAATGAAAATTCCACGTTTAATATTCTAACGCGTGATCATTAAATAATCATTCTAATAATATACACTGTATAATATATATATACATATATATAATCAGCCTTGATATTAGCATAGAAAATAATTAATCGTCTTTCACAGGCACTGCCACGTCACTGATATATTATGCAACCGCCCACCGACATATACAGTGCATGCAATAGTCGCTGGTGTTGTGGGTCAGGCTTAATTAATGACCAGCGCCGTTTCAATAGTTACATTCGCGTCTCTAATCGGAGTGACATAATCGCACCGATTTGCTACGTTCCAGTGATTACCGGACGTGTCGATTGGTTGGAATTATAGAAATTTTAATGCCGCATAAAATTCATAGATTCGATGTAATTCAATGTATCCAAAATTAATGCCAACCGAGCGGCAAGAAATTACGAAATTTCGGCTGCAGCTGAATTATGCACTGTACACGCCGTTACGTTAGTTACCTTATCGATACTTATCGACCGGTACGACTATGTGTATCGCGCATTAGTTATTACGAACACAGTATACGGTGTGTACGATATCGTTATCGCGAAGCATTTAGAAACAGCCTTTATGTATGAGCTTATATATACGTAGCACACACTGTACATTTATAGTATATTAGTCCCCTAGGATTAACGAGCGACAGGAAACTCTCGGAAATTACTACGGGACGACGAATACGAATGGCGCGAATTTCAAATTTGATAAACTTCGTTCGATTATCGAAAAAGAACAAAAAATATCGATTAGTAATAAATCATTAATGATATCGCGAGGAATTAAGGGAGCTCTAAGACCAACGTTCCAAAAAGCGATTTAATTTTTTTTTTAAAACTCCCCAAAATTAAAATTACAAGGCAAAACGGAAATCGCGTATCACGAATACACGCGTGACTAAATTATAGCGCTTGTGGTCAAAATTATCAAAATTTGGAACGACAGCTACCGATTTTTGTAACGTCCTGACCTTTGAACTCAGACGATTGCTACAGGTCCCTAACTGAGGTCGTCATACAGTGAAAGTCCTTTCGATCGGTTATCCGACCTATTCGAACAGAATTTCATTGGGATGGGATGAAAGACTATTTTGTAAAAAAAAATGTCACTCCGATGTTTTAATGAATTTCGAAATTATACACGAAGTGGAATAAAAAAGCGCTCTTGTCTGACTAGACACCTGGTCTGAAGTCTGCCACTTCATACTCACTTCATGGATACATGACGGAGTAATGGTATCTCTTGCATATCTATATACACTACTAGTAGTAATAAGAGATTCCGTAACACTATGACGTCATATCATAAACATGTACGTATATATATGCCATATGTATGCATACAAATAATACATATATACATATATGCACAACTCGCAAACGCAATTCTCAAAATAAAATAACACTAAAGTCCCGTTCACACGCGTAGCCGTAATACCTGCAACAGTTGATTATGTTTTTCAAAGAATCGAGCAGCCGCAGTCGCTTGACTGGCGCCTGCTACTACTGCCTAAAAAAAAAAAGAAAAAATCAGCAAGGAAATGCAAACGGAAATTCGGTACGAAAAATTGACGCTGTACAGTCGGTCCATTTTTTTTTTTATTGTACTGCCCCTCCCTCCTTTCGGCGACGTTATCGCGCGCAAAGCGCCATCGTTGCCGCTGGCATGGCGAATTGACGGAAAGGGGGTAAAAGGAGGGTGGAAAAAAAATTGAAAAAAAAAAAATCGCCAGTCAAAAAAGTAAATACCCACAGGGAGAAGGCAACGGCCTGAGTGCTCGGATGGAGGCGACGAGAGTGTGTAAAGCTGTGGACGGGGTGCACGCTGGAGTTGGGTGAACTTTAAAGTTTTACCTGCTTCTTCACTGGTTACACCGGTACGCGTGTAAATTTGTATATGTAAAGGTGGTTGCGAGGAGGGTGTAACGGGGGGAGGAGAGGGGAGGAGAGGAGAGGGGAGGGGGAGGGGGAGGAGAGGAGAGAGGAGGGAGAGAGGGGGAGAGGAGGGGGAGGATTGAAACCACCACGAAGTATTCGCGGCGTCGCGGTTTTTATTGCTCTGATAATAATTAACGTGGCTAAATGGCTACCAACCGTCTTGCTGTGCCGAGGTTAAATTTTAATAATTTGTAAAAAAATTATTACCGCAATTTTCTCAATATTCAATTTTCGTCAATTTTTTTAGCCCAACGGGGAAACCTGGGCGAAATTGGAAATGGACTGACGGGCACGGTAGGATCGGATAAACGTGGAGCAAAAAGAAAGTAGGGGTTGAGGGAAATGAAAAAAAAAATCTGAATTTTTTTTTTAAACTTTATCCAGTATCGTGCATAAAATATGAAAATAAAATTCCGTTTAATATTCGAGCAAATACATCGTGTCCTAGGGATTTCGAGATCGTCTAGGGATTTTACTTTTTCGTCCCTCTGCTTCTCTCGTAAAAACACAGACACGCGATAAACGAGCCTCGTGATCTCAATAGCTAATCTATAGGTATACTTGGTGGCTTTCGTGCGACTAGCGACTCGACGACGTTACGCGTGGTAAATGTAATAACCAGGGCCGCATATATTTTGCGTGAGGAAAAATTGTACTATTATTTTTTTTTTGCAGTTCCATATTAATACGTTGGTAGTAGTGCCGACGGGTCCATTGAAGATTACGAGTCGTTCGACGGTCGTTGGTAAAAAGTATAAAAAGTTCACAATGGCAATACGAAAAATAATATTCGCACGTTAATTTTGCACAATGATAACGACCCGTGGGATTAGATTAGATTAGATTAAGAGAGACGGACTTTTTTCTCCCTAATGCAAAAAACATATATACGTGTATTCTGTCTATACATATATACTACCCTAATAAAAGTATCGAGGTCAGTTGGTCAAAGAGCGACTCACACGCCAAACGTTATCAAATCTCGTGTTAGAAATACACGCAATATTTTTGTATTCATTAGCCAGCAAGATTTTTCGGCCGTGTTAACAGTCAGGGGGTCAAGGGTCACGATATTAAAAGTAAGTATGTCAAGTCCCATACACATAAGTCCACGCTCACGTAGCAATAAAGTATCGATCTTATTTAAAAAAAAAGAAAAAAGAAAACAGTCAGCCACGCTCCCGAAAATTTCTGTCGATCGACGTCTCGATCCACTCAGGGCGACGCCAGGCGTCGGAACTCCATTAAGTAGCGGATATAATCAACGTTAAGGCGCACTTACGTGCACGAAAAACGACGACCATAAGTAACGATGGGAAAAAGCTCAAACACCGTTTCTATCATTTTTTACTTATTTACCCTTTTCTTTTTCATGCCTACCACAACTCCCAACAGTTTTCTTAAACAAAAAATCGTTTTACGAGACGAATCAACAAGACGGATACCACGTGGCCACTCGAACGACACAAACAGGCTGCCGAATGAAGATTAGCCTTAAAGGAATATGGGGCAATAACGTTCTTGATTGACTTTACGACTGTATACGCTTCTGTCGTCTAAAAAAAAAAATTCATCGCACGTAAACTCAAAACAGTATACGTGCTCAAAAAGACATTGTGTAAAATAATCATTCTGAAAATTCATACGTGACATATAAATACACGTGCATATGTAAAAAAGCCAAAAAAAAAAAATATTGCGTTACGAATTTCCGGATGACGTAACGTCCCGCACTGTTATTATTATTACGATATCACAGAGACACCGTAGTATCGATAATCGTAAATCGTCGCCGTGTATTTATGTCGCGCATAGCCGACACCAGGCGAATTGTAAAGCCTCGTTAAACGAACCCAGAAGTATCGCCGGCATCCAAAGCACGAGCGCAGCAGGTAGCGAGAGTCCGTTAAAAAGCCAAAGCCTCCTTTTTTTTTTTACAGTCAAATTACAAAAGCAAATGGAGATCCCGGAGAGTAGCCAGCAACGAACGCGAGCGCAGTAGTGCAACCCAGTGACTTTTAAGCAATTTTTTTTTATCGCGAGATTTTGCATACATCCCCGGGCATTTGCGTGAAATTACCCGGTTTTTCTATTACCCCGTAATTTAACGTAAAAAATGTTATGCGTCACGGAGGGGACGTCGGGGGAAAAAAAACGAAAATCAAAATCCGAAAAAAAAAAAATGTAATTTGAATACACACAATATACGAATGTAAATTCGCTGGAAATTGGCATCGGTGAATTTCATTTATGCAGCCTGTTTGATTAATCAATGTTTTAGAAAATACGTACCATATATATATATATATAATTTACATTGAACGGCACTACGTACTGGTACGATATACAAAGTATATATATATATATATATATATATATATATAGCAGCTTAGGTGACCTAAGTAGAATCATTAGCAGTGTCCCTATTACACATAGTGCAATATACCTCCTTCCTAGTTCCCACTAAGTGCAGCCCACGGGGTCTGATGATCGAATTGAAACGTTGAGAGCTTCTCGGTTACGTCAAAGTGAAACCAAGACACATTGTATAATGCATTGGCAGTACGGGGGCGCCCTCTTACACTAGAAGAGTCTTAGGCTGGCTTGTTCGCTGCTGAGTCGCTCATTGCTAAGCCAGTCCTGGCTCTGGGCTTTCACTGCCTATCCTTGGCACGAGTCACACAGCCTGCTGACAGATAGCCTGACAAATAGTGTAATGGAGCCTTGGGTATATCCCTCGCTGGACCTTGAATACGAATTACGAGTAGCGCAAGATACGTACGGCAATCATAGACGATCAATTGGTATACCGGGTGGGGATAGGTAGCAGAATTTTTCACGATCGGCCTCTGTCGGTATCCATGATCCGGGATGCTGTAAATGGACCAGAAGAAATTCTCGGAGGTACAGAGAGAATTTCCTTTGAGATAAAGTAAGACGATGAAAATCGATTATCCAAATGGTTCTCTTTGTTCTCCGCTATTGTCTTTTTATTTTTATCTTCTTCTCCAGCTTCAACCGGATAAACGCCGGAGTTATCGATTCATCTCGACTGGTCCGCGATATTAATTTTCGAGGAATTTTTTCTTCTCGTTCGATAAAATTACGAAATACCTTAAGAGTCTCTGGGCGCGACCAAGCGTGTAATTCTTTTTAGAGAAAAAAAAAAGTAAAATTTTTGTCGGACACTGTACCAAAATGAAAAATCGCCATTCTATATTTACTTGCGCGGGTGTCCGAGACTGATAAGATGACTGTTGTCAATTGTTTGAAGGATATGAACAGCTGGCGTCAGGGACGCGTCGCGACGCTCGTGCACCGACTGCAGATATCGTCGTTTTGCGGCTGTAATTATTTGAGCTCTCGATTCCTGCTATACGTATCGCCGGCAGAGTCGTGCATTACGATTTTGCAATTTCGGGCGAATTTTCAACGGGTCGTTATCGCGATTTGATATATACGAAGGACGCCGGGCGTCGTTAGCGGCCGATCGGCGACTGACGGACGTTCGTGTTTCGTCGACCGGAAGCGGAAATACGGATACCCCGTAAAGGTCGCCACATAGTCGTTACCGCGATAACGTAATCACAGGCAGCAAGTAGATTTGCATACTGGCCCTAACGATTAATGCAAAGTGCATTGGGATGGACCTGGATATCGTGAGATAATAAAAGAGTCCATGACCCGCCTGCTTGAGATGAAGATGACAATATTTTTGTCACGTACTGTATGAAAATTCCCCAGACTTCATATATGTATATATATAAAACCCCCCAAAATCCCACAAGCAATTAACACGGCCACTCGGAATACATATTGAATGCAAGCTCTCTGTATTATCATAGGATCCCTAAGTAGCGCGCATGCGCACAACGAATTCCGGAAGTGCATTAAAGTGCAGTCAACGAATGAACGTAGTTTAAGACCCGTCGCTTGGTTAAAAATAAGACTTCCCGCTTCACTGAAATTAATTGCTAACCCTTCGTCGTTATACAGGCGCATCTATCCCTTTTATCTGACGCGCATCTACTTAGGGGTTGCAAGGGGATTCGTATGCACCGAAGAAGTGCAGTATTTCTGCATGAACTGCACGACTGCAGCACATACCTACCTGTTTAAAGGTACGTTAATACCTTGGCTATACCTGTACGTGCTTTTACCTTGCGAACCCTTATAACTTGATACCTTAGTCCTGCGTACCTTGTCCTTTCCTACCTTACGTACCCTATACCTGGTGCCTTAAAAATATACAGGGTGTGCAGAATAAAAAGATATAGAGTGCACCATCGAGTAGAATAAAATCTGAAATAAAAAATCCTGATCAATTTTTCGTACCAAACTATTCCTCTTAGAGTTATGAAAATTCAAAACCAGCCAATCAACGCTATACCCGGTGAGCATCCAAGAACGCGATAAGTGGTAGATAAAGAGATGCTGAGCGGCTATAGCCGTGCCTTGATTGGCTAGCTTTAATTGTTGATAACTCTAAAAGAAAAGTGTGATAAAAAGAAATTAATCAGGACTTTTTCTTTCAGATTTTCATCTCTCACTCGACTACGCACTCCACATCTTTTTATTCTGGGACACCCTGTATACCATGCGCTTTACTCTCACGTCAACCGTACTGTAGGCTACAGGTTCTTGATGTCTTTCGTGTGGTTGCATTTATGTCAAAGAGACCTGCCCTCTTAGTAGCCCCCCTTTTTTCCGCCCCTGCGCCTCAGTATCCCCTCCGCACTCCCGCACGATAACCAGACGCAATCTTTAATAATATTACGCAGCCTAAAATACATTTGGCTAAAAGTCGAAAAAAAAAAAAAAACGAGTGCAAAGTTCAGCGCAATAAATGACGTCCGACGTCGTCGTCTCGATTTTACCCGTCGTGTCTCTCCGGAGTTTCTCTCAGCAGACCGGAGGGGCGTCGTGATTTATCAGGCTCTATTAAAGCGTAATGGACTCGGACGTGAAAAATATTACGAACAGGTAAAACGTAGCCGTCGACGTGGGTAAAAGGACCGAGTGAAAAATTTTCATAATGGCCGACCTCCATCCCTTCGGGCAGAACGGGCTTCGCCGGGTACAACTGGGCGTTGTCTTCGGAGCCAAGTGCAACGTCGTCGCGACGCTCTTGAGCCCTCTCGACGCTGCCCCCCCCCCCTGCCATATACGTCATATACCCTTACTAGTCCCATTGTACCTGCCATTTAGAATTCTCGCTGTTAGCATAGTTGAAAAATTAAAAATATTTTAATACCACCCAATCCTACGCCAATGCAGTTAGCTATCTTATATATATATATATATATATATTAGTTATATACTCTCGAAGAAGGTCTGCACGCCAGTTCCGGGGCTTAAACATGCCTGAAATAGAATTTTTCTAGCAGCCGTCTTTTTACACGGTACAGTACATAGGTAGGTAGTACATGGGCATATAAGGCAACGTTACCTCTAATAATGGTATATAGGTACATACATACGAGTGCGGCAGAGTGGATCCCCGCCCATTTCGCGAACTTTAACCCGGTTTCCGGGGGATTTTCAGGGAGTCTCCTTAGCCACCAGATTTTCAAACTGCTTACGCTTCGACGAACACGCGTACGTTTTACGTGGTAGTTACGAAAAGAGGTTGAAAGACTGTAGCAAATTTTCCTCTTACTATACATATATGTACATATATATACCATATGATGCACAGTACATTTGACAGGTGCTGGAAACTCTCATGCAAATTTTATTGTACTTTCCATTCACTGCGCTACAACTTCCGGTCATCTCGAGACATTTGCTTCTTCGGTTCGAATGTCTTTTCGGGCAACGAGGGGAAAAGACTCGAGCATTTTCCCATGAAGAATTCATATCGCTGCACCGGAGAAGGTAGCAGCGCGTCTTGTAAGGCGGGTTTTCATCGATCGATTTAACGGCTCTTTCGAAGCGTCAGACGGCTTTTAAAGGACGAAAAAAAATATATGGGGGACGACAGGGGGTTAGACAAGCTCGATAACTGAATTATTCGGGAGGACGATCCTACGGCGTAAAGCGAAGTGGAGCTTTCGCAATTTATCCGTAGAAGTGCAGAGTTCAAAAAAAAAAAAGCACAGCTAATCGGAAAGACTCGGAGAAAGAGAAGGAAAATCGAGAGAGAGGGGGAAGTCAGAAGGAACAAATTATTTTTTCCTCTCTTTCGCGAAGTCGACAATGCCGCCGGAAATTGGGTCGAAGACTCCATTGTACGTGGTGTGCGCATGCGCAGTACCACCGTAAGAACCCACACACAACGCTGTCAATCGTCAGACGTTTCATAGGGCCGAGTTAAGCGAGCGCCATGCCTAGTTTTTCATCGATGCCTTATAGGAATGCCCGAAGCCTTTCCAAGAGCAACAAACGATAGGAGCGTTCAAAATTTCGTCGATACGCCCGAGTTGGATGACCGCGCGATAATCGTTCGATAACAAAAAAAAAAAAGGTATAGTTTCACGTCGGCCGTTGCACCGGACGCCAAGCGATCGGCAGACGAAAAAGTATTGAGTAATCGCAATTAAAGTGTGGCGGGAGCGAAGAAAAGACGGTGGGAAAAAAAGACAAGGAAATAGAGTACGAGATATAAAAGCAAAGAAATTTCGAGTGAGTGAATTTTTAGAGAAAAAAAAAAAAATTTTAACAGCACCCACTTATATACGGCCCTGAAGATTATCCACTAAGGATAATCAAAGAGGCTGTAGCAGAGCTTTCAAAAATACGAATGCAATTTTTATGGAATTAAAATAGAAAATCCAAATTCCAATACCAAATCCAATATGGCCGACTGGACCTTTCAAAGAAAACAATGAAGATTTTAAAAAATTCCGGTATAAGGAATTATTAAGAAATTATTTAATTTCACTAGGAAATAAACGCAAACGACATCCCGCGCAACGTTATATCGCCATTTGCATTTCCCACTAGGTTAATAAGTCAGTAATAAAAGCAACGGAATCCCCAGAAGCCCATAACGCGACTTTACACAAGCAAAAGCAAAAGATTCGATTGAGTCACGCTTTGCTTTAATTATTCTGCATAAGTCGTAGCAATTATACGGTAATAGGTCGTACAATTTTTCTTCGCGTATTTCCAAGCTCTAACCTAACCCGAGCCAAGTTAAAACAATCCGACAACGTGTAGTACCATTAAGCAGTATAGCGGGTGGGACACCGTTCGAAGTAATCGTAATAGTAGCCACACTGGATACAGGCATCGATACCTTTTTGACAGACCACCCGTTATACGTGCATACTCTGACACAAATTTTAATCGCCTTCAAAGCCAATGATAAAAATGCCCGATCCACAGCTCACGTTTGGACACTTCGAAGTTACGATTACGAAAGCGTCGCTTACTTTTTTCGGTTACCATCCGATTACCTAATCCTTATCGCGGTCATTCTCGCGACCACCTAGCAAATTCTAGAGAGGCACATAATCGAGCCGGATTCGTGCGCCCGACAAAACAAGACTCCCGTACAGCCGTTAGCAGGCTCATTTACGAACTAACCGTAACAATCAAAGAGCAGCACAGTATATATAAAAACGCAAAAATTTATAGCAAATATAAACGAAAAAAAAAAAAAAAAAAAAAACATTGCCCGATACGCGACGTTATAAGCAGTAAAGGTCTTGCGTAAATATAAACAGCCAATATTACGAGACACAGGGTATATAAATTGCATGGAAAAATTGTCGCTTGGACCGTATAAAAAAACCGATTAAAAATCATCATAATTATTCCGCGCTGTGTTATTCCAGACTGTGCGACGCTTACATGGAAATCGATCGGATGTTATACACGGTGATACCGTAATAGTGCATTTAGTTTTCATGACGAAATATGAAAAGCGTAAACGCGATGGCCAGTCGAGGTTAAGTTGCAGAAGAGAACGTTACGAGAAGGTTGTACGGTCGCGAGAGGGGGAGGCAGAGAGGGGGGTGAGGGATTAAAGTCGCCTAATGTAAACTGAAAAAGGAAACGTTGAATTGTGTAAACATTAGGAGGTACCTGAGTGGAGTTAGTACGAAGAGAGTATATGTATGTCGTGACTACGATGTAAAGGGGTCAGGGTAATAGTTCACGGTAAGGTGAAACAATCTATGACAGTGTTCTGGCTCCCCTACGTATTTTTGTGTGTAGGTCAGGATGCTGGATGCATGATAAACAATACGATAGACGCGATGCAGAGTGAAGCGACGGGAAGTAAAATTTTGAGATACGGTAAAGGCGAGTATCCATTAATCATAATCGACAGTTTATATACAGAGACGGTTATTTGGGTTGGAAATTTGCCAACGAGATTCAGAAAACTTTTATTTATTATTATTTTTTTTTTCGCGCACTTAAACAGCAAACAGTTGCCAAATAGATTCTTACCTGATCCAATTTTACGCGACAGCTATCATATCTAACTGTTATCTCTAGGATGGATATGGATTTAATATGAAACTCCGGTATACGTATAAAATCCAATTCCCTGTAGTAATACGATTTTTATCGATTTTTGTGACATCGAGTCTTCGTATATACGTAATTGGGTGTAGTAAAACAGCATGGTATACATAAACATTACCTTTTATCAGTGTTGTTTATTGTTATATCAATAAATTGACGTAGAAGGCACTTTACGATTTGATCTTCTGTATTCGGAGGATAGAAGAAAAAAATTGATGTCTCGTATTAATAAAATAAATATCTTACATGCGCGCACTGCAGTGGCCGATATTGTGGTTGACGTTTTTAGGGGAAAAAAAAAAAACAATTTCTTTTTTAAGTGTCCATTTTAATTTCGCTCTTGATAAATGTCAGATTAATTAATTCTTAATCGAATTCTCCATCGAACTTTTGGCGTTTCTCGATGTTTGCGCAATCGAGGTAAAGGCGAATCTCCAATTGCGGCGACTTCGGTTAATTAAAACGTACACGCGGTATTAAATCTATTTCCATAAAAGAGTGAAGTTAATGGCACCGTAAATGATTATACAGTCACGTCTGTCCCACGACAGGAACGCGGTGGCATTATCGCGCCCATTATGAAGGCTGATGCACAACAAAAGGTAATGCAGAGAAACGACGGGAGAGGAATCGCAAACACTCGTGAGGCCGAAGCCGTTGCGCAAAGTCGCCAGGATGTAAACGTAACGCGGAACGTGAATAAAACAATACGAAAGGATGACACACAGTGGTAACTTAGCATTATTAATATAAAAGAAAATAATAAAAAGAAAAGAACGACGATCGAATCGTCATACGTGAAATTCGCTGAATACGCCGGCTATTGTCGCGCGACGGTACACAATGCCAAGCACAAGCCTTAAGAAACCCACAACAAGCGAAACGAAAGTGCAGCGTGTGTTTCGTCACGACAAAAGACGGACGTAACAGGAAAAAAGAGTACAGCGACAGTATTCATAAGTTGCGACACGAATTCGAAAGCTCGTATAACAAGGCGACAAATCGATCGAGTTAATATCGGATAAATCGATAAACCAATGAAGCTATCGAAATAAAATGTTGAGCTTACCGAATTCCCGGCCGACGATTGGAAACAGACCCAGACCCAGACCCTCAAAGAAGTTTAGCAAGTTATCATTAAAAAAAAAGAAATCAAGGATAATTCGCAAAAATAAAAAAAATTCACTGAATACACCGCGCGACACTTTTCAAAATTTTCATATTTACCGCCATAAGGGTGAAAAGCACTGTTACTAGAATTCGATCCACACACAGCACCGTCATCAGCATAATAAAAATGTGCAACGTCCATCCGCGATCACCCGGTAAAATCACAGAATTAAATAACAAAATCGACGCGGGCTGGTTTATTTATTTCAGTTTGCCAATAAACACTTAACATTTCTGAGCGTCGTTCAGTGTAAACAGCGCGCGAACAATACGAAACAGTACGAAACAGTACGAACAGTACAGACAGTACAAACAGTACAGACAGTACGAACAGTACGAGTTGCCTCGAAGAAGCGATAGAGGACTGGCCCGGAGTAAGAGGGTGGGATTTCCAGGTATCCCAGACTAGACTAAACCGAAGAGAGAGAGAGAGAGACAATAAGAAGGGACGGAGCGCGCGCGAGAGAGAGGGAAAGAAAACACGTGTTCGAGCCTGCGTAGGAGTGAAGTTCTACATAGGTAATGCTTGCTCGGTGTCCAAGGCAAGACTGAACTCGCTCAACTGAATTCAGTAGTGAATTCGTGGTGCTCGAATCAGGATTGACTACGCTGCCGCCTATTGGCTAGCTTCGTCCTATCTATGGCATCTCTATTGCTACGTTCCTTCCGTCTCGCTGTTTTTTGTATCACATCTACAGATACACGTAATACAGATTAGACGCTGCTCTTTTTATCCGTCTTCTTTTGCCTGCTTGAATAAGCTCTGACCCGATGCGAATTGTATGTCTCTCTGTCCGTACCTTCAAAAGGCGATCTCTTTCCCTTCTTCTTAACTCTTTTTTGTACCAACTTCAAAGAGGGATAAGGATTACGTTTATCTGCTTCCCGTTCTTTTTTCACGTCGTGTCTCGAGCTGACGGAGCAATGAAAAATTGTATTTTATCCAATTACCCAAGGTAATTGGGTTCTTAGGAAAATGCTTTGAATATATTTTTGCTACAGGTCCTACGTGTCCTTGTACCGTAAGATTGTTCCTTGGACCAGTTTTCAAAATCATCCTAATTACTCAAGTAAACGCAGTATCAATATCCTTTACTAAAAATGTGCACATGGCAGTTCTAAGCGAGCAAAGTTCCACAATATTGCCTATAGGGATTTACAAAATTGCTCCTAAACTTATCGAGGAATCTGAAGCTCGTAAACTCCAAGAGCAACTGCACGAGGAAAAAATGGTGCCTCTTCTTATCGACAGCTAGAAGCAATGGCACCAACAAAGACATAAGAAAAGCATCAGCGCCATTAGTGCTTTACGATCGAATTTCAACTGTCAGACAAAACCCTATAAAAATAGCGAGCGCTCCTCTCAGCTCAGACCAGCCACAGTAACCCGAGTAAGAGCTACCAACATATCGATTCGAAATCCCAAGAAGCTTGAAAGACACAGAGAGACGTCAGACAGTGCTTAAATAATTTACAAAACATTGACCCAGGTCAGTATCAACCGAACTACCCACTTTGGTACCACGTGATAATATCGAATATCAAAAATCGTCAAAACCCCCGCGTTTCCATGTACCAGACCGTAAAAAGTGTCCAAACTTTTTTCGACGCGTCCATACAAACATTATCCAGCTAAAAGTGCTATATATAAAACCGCAAACGATAGCATTGGGAATCGCGAAAAAAAAAAGATCACGTTAAAGCAAACAAATAAAAATTCGCAAGCACCCATGACGTAGACGTTTCTCGAAGGGTTCGAGAACCTCGGCGAAGGTGAACGTAGGCGCAGGCTGGTTTGCCAATTGGTAATATTCCACGAGGGCTATCGGTAAAATGACATAACGTAAGGGATTTGGCGTGAAGGCCTCGCGGCAATGAAAATAAAGTCTTACATTCACCGGAACGACTGTACGGGCGACTAACGACGTTTACCCATTAATGGAGCCGATCGAGGATCCAGGGTCTCGTACATTAGACAGTTAGGACAAAGGTCTTTGTAATCATTTTTAAATGACGAGGTCCTTCAGTCCATCCAATAAGGTCTGATATCCATGTAACGTTAACGACGTGCGCACGTGCCAATGCCCGAAGAAATATTTCCTCATCGGACGCGACCGCGATAAAGCTGTGTAAAATACCAAAGTAACGACGTTGAAGAGACGAGGAAGAAGGAGGTACCTGAAATACTTAAAGAAATTTTTATTATCCGGATTGAGAAACGTAAAATATCGTTGACAATGCAAAGGCCAGGTGTACCACTTTAGAAAAAAATATCCAAAGCGCTCATTTCCTTGAGCAATTTGACGCAATGATCGTTCCAGCACGAGCGCGATTTAGTTGGCAAGGACATTAGCGTACCAGCGTATACGTAATAAGAATATAATTCGTCGTTGTCCCAGCGTAATGAAAACCAGCTTATAACCTATAAAGAAAAAAAAAAGTCATCCAGCTACTTTGTTATCGCGATTCAAGAACACGGCTAAAACTTGATCCCTCAAGATGGCCTACGTGAGGGAGAGTTTCGAGAACTTCTAGAACCTAACCTAATCTAGAAGTTTTGGTTATACACACATGTATCTACACACACGTAGACATAGATTCTAGAGCGTTCACTCGTTGCCCAAGGTAAATGAACCGTGAAGTATCATCGAGTAGAGTTCCTTGGCTCTGTGATGTACATAGTTAAAGGTAGGTATCCGTTGCCATTGAATATATATATATGTACATACGTAGATGCATGCAAGTATTACGGCATTGGTTAGCAGCGCGCATAGTTTAAACTCGTAGATACAGTTTCACATATGTTATAAAGTACAGGGATACTTTCGAGCAAGTGCCGGCGAGAATCAAGTGGTAAAGTATGCAACGTCTGTACCCACTCAGAACGTAGAGTCGATTAGAGTGATGGCGGTTGCATGTTTATGGTGGCTTATGGGGGCGGGAAGGGAGGCGGTCGACGACAGCGCCGTGCTGCCATTTTATTCCGTTCGGCGCGCGCATGCGCACTGAGCGCTGCTAGAGGATTTTCAAAGAGCCAAGAGCAACCGTCGGCCACGGACTACGAATAGTGTAGAAGGGAAACTGTGGTATTGTCATCGAGATGGATACAAGTGGCGTCGCGTGGATTATGAAATATTTATTAACGGATAATACCGACGCTACCGTCAAATAGTCTTAGAGACCAATTTTCCGTGACCCGGGAAATGATTTTCATCTAACCAATTGATCTGGCGTAATCGATCGATGCCATCCAAGCTGGTGATCGATCATGGCAAACTACAGTCCTGAATATTTTATCTGTTTGTAAGTCTGGCTTGTTTACGTATTTCGTGAATAAATGACCGGCTAATTTCAATAAACCGGATAATAAATAGTCTGGGTGTCATTCGTGCGTAATAACAATCGTTATCAGTTAATGATATTAAGACGATATTGTATTAATTTCTTTAAATTCAAACAGTAGGCGTAATCAATGTAAATAGAAATCCTAATGCACGTACAGGCATCGAGTATCTGGACTTTAAAGGTCCTTTCACAATCTTACAAAATATCTCCCCGTTTCAACCAGTGCGTCCGTACACTTGCGATCCTGCTAACAATCGATAACCTTCGATTGATACCGTAAAGTTTGCGACATCATCCAGCGTCTATATTTAGCACGTGCGTTGCCTACCCGGTTGCATCTCGTTGCGTCCGCCATTACTTTTGCATTTGCTGTTACACAGAAGGCAAGTCGGCAGGCTCTTGCGTAAGGGACGTATGGTATGTATGTTGGTCAAGGCAATTGGGTTACCAGCGGACAAGTATTTTCCAGCGATATTCGTTCCGATTCGCACGGGACCTTCTTATCCAGTGGTTGGACTATGAATGAAAGATATTAATTAATACAGATCATCCAGTGTCGAACGAATCAATAAAAACAAAATAATCGATAATCAATACAGAAACAGTATACCTACCTATGTATACTCAACTTCAATAGGCGATGTATTGTACAAACGCCAGATGGCAGTGCTGTTATCGCCTTTGTATGGGAATAGAAAAATAACAAAATGGAAGAACTAAAACAGTAAAGGCAAACAGAGATAAGGCAGCAGTTGCAGAGCCGTGCAGTATCTCAAACGTTATGCACGATTAGGAAGGAATAAATTAAGAAAAAATAAAAAAAAACCATTATCGAAACCCAGACGGACTTAAGTAGAATTGAATTGGTCTTTCGTAGCCCTCATTGTCAATGGTCAACAATTTTTATCACAGGATTGACATAAGCGTCGAGGCATTGACCTATAGGCTATAACACATAGGATCGTTACACACTATGGGAGAATTGCTGCCAACTGTGCAAAAAAAAATTTTTTTTTTTTTTTCAAAAATAACCTTTAACCTCATAGTATAAATGGGTAAAAAAAATTTTTCATTGTATCGAATCTCAAAAATTTTACGAATAATTTAATCCGGGCTTTACAGTTATCTGCAATGACTGGGAGCTTTGGTGAATTATCGACAGGAATAATCGCATTTCTATGTACGTAGGTTGATAGCCTCGCTAACCTGACCTAACCTTAAAAGGTTTTCATGGGATGTGAAATCAGCGCGGTTTACAGTGCTGAATGTATAATGCGATTTTGCACCGGACTTGTACGACGACAACAGGGAATTATTGAGGATATTTACCACGCTTTACACTATCACAGATATAGGGGAATGTTAAACCGCAGTTTCATGGAAACTTCCTACCCACCCTGTATACTGTATGTTACCTATCCTTACTTTAAAATCCCTACATATTCTCTGAGCGCTTACTAGATGCCATACCTACGTTCTCTACTGCCGTCGTTAACTTCTGTAACCTCTACGACCTCGATCCCTTTTCCCTTAACGACACTGAACATCTCTTCCTTTTTACAGGACTCGACAATTTTTCATTTTATTTCTTTTATGCAGGACCTCGCGCTTTCTACGCTTTCTTACTTGCTGCTCCGGTTCGGGTTTTACTATATGGAAACTCCTGTGGCACCTCAATCGAACTCTTGTTAAATAAAAGTAATCGCTATTGTTCTTTTCTTTATTTATTTTTTATTTTTTTTTTTTCTATTGACGATTCAAATTTACATGCGGATAAAGAATATCCATGACGCAGACAGTAAATACTGTTGAGGTGGAAACGTGTTTATTGGATCAAGTTGTATCTGGCTTAGCTACGTGATGGTCAGGAACGAGTCACGTTTGCCGTACTGGAAAATTCAATGACGTTTTTCTTTGAGAAAAATATTGTGGATATATAAAGCAGAATAATGTTTCTCATGGAGCCATTTTGCCTTTTCTATTTACCTTTGTAAAACGTGTAGAGTATTTCTGTATTTGATATATATATATATATATATATATACTGTAGTGTTTATTAAAAAATAATATTATCTGTATACTGTATACGTACTTTACGTTGAGTAATACGTGTCAAATTTGTAACCAGATCTCATTCAGCCAAAAGCGCAAACAGCCCGTGCAAAAATATTTAGACGCGACTCATCGACGCGCCTAATGTTTTGCAATTTATCACTGCATGACGAAATTCACGACAATCCGTTTAACGAAGACGGTAAAACTTCCAGACGATCCTCAAATAAACGTAAGGCAAAGTCATCGAGGCATAAAACAAAAATGAATAATAACGGAGCCCAGCTGATAAGTAGCGAGAAATACGATGCGTCTGGGGCATTAAAGGTGGATGCACACGCGAACGACTTTACCAGGATTCCTGTTGTGAAACGTTGCATCCTTAAGGAAAGTATTTCAGGAAGGTTTTGAGTAACCTCTTCCCGGAAGAAACGTGTCATTGGAACTGACACCATAACGTCATTTTTTTTTTTCAGGGATGTAATTCAAGACGAATCCACAAAGAATCTTCCAGTCGTAAACATTACCGGATCGGGACAATTCAGTTTACACGAAAGGCAGACGCTCAATCGGAAGATTCAGGTAAGAGATTAATAAAATTCTCCGAGGAATCAGCTGATTCGATGAAGAATTAGATTGTTTGATTCATCACTACACAAATAATGTATCCAATAAGGAGATTAAGATCTGCAGAAGAAGAAGCTGTCACTTTTCTCACATATATTCACATAAAGAGTTTCACCATGGAGCATGGTGCTCGGTTAATGGTGTAGAAAAAAAAAAAAAATATATATCCAATTGGAGATGATCTAACCTTGATCGGGAGTCCAGTTTCGATGTGCACTTCAGCACCTTTACGATGTCTTCACAAGGACGCACCTCGTCTCATTGATCTTTGTGCACGGGAAAGCGTCCTGAAGGACCTGGTGAATTTCACGCAGCTTCACAGTTTCAGGACTCCTCGCTGGAGGCTTTAGGATACGTTGCGAAGCTCTACCACACGGAAAATGGCAGCCCTACTGCACTCGCTCACAACGCTGCCAACCCGCGCACTCCGCGACTACGCGCGTTCGATTTTTGACTGGATTTAACGTGTTTCGCGTTCTTTTAAGGGGCCGGAATTTTGCTCCTGTCTTTGCTGACGGAGCTAACAAACGCGAGCGTCCTATTTGTTGCGATTTTTGGTAGCGAAATTGAGCGAGTGTCGACGCGATACACTGACAGTGTTTACGGCGCGACTACAGTTGACTCGACGAGTGCGTTTTCCGTTGGCAGTACTGGGGACGATGGCTTCGTTCCGAGTACGGAAAATAGACACCAGGTGGCAGGAACTGTCTGCTGTTTCTCGAATTGGTCGGTAAAAGACTGTAAATAAAAATAAATCATTAACCTTATATTGAATCTACTGAAAATCAATATATTATTAAAAGTACTGTATATCTGTGGAAATAAAATTATTATATACTTGTGAATTTTATTAAATACAGGTATCTATATGATTGGAGTAGTACACCAGCGCACTCTAGGTCATAACTGCGGCCAAAGTTTGAAACACATGATATCTGGTACCAACCGTAAGTCAGAATCTACTGGTAAATAATCGATTTACGTAATGAGTAATAAAAAAAAATAAAATCAGTATAACACTTGAATTCAATAAAAATAATTAATTGTAATTCTTTTTCAGTGCAGGCTGTAATTAAATATTATTACAAAGACGCATCGGACATTCCAAAGCATAACACGAGTTATCCTTCAGGTTTGAATTCCGTGTTTTAAAGCACAACAAACAGATGGCACTGAGCACGTTCCCAAGCATAAATCCGATAATTGAAAAGTAGTAAACGCATATCACATATTTAGTCTTAGAAATCCAGCAACTCCCCAGTTGTATTTCCGAATTTGTTTAAAAAAAAAAAAGAAACTAATTTAAATTCCCCGCAATAGTATAAAGCAGACGCTGACCGTTGAGATAAAAAATAAATGAAAACAATGAACTGTTACGTTGCCAATGAAAACGATAGAACTAAATAAACGTTAATTGATCATTCTATTTGTTCGAGGGAATAAAATACATAAATATTAAGCAGCACTGCTCAGGCATACTCTGAAATTTCAAACTGGCTGTTTGACACTGTTGTTTAGGTATTGGGAGCATAATCGAACCGGAGAACGTCAGGGGGTCCCTTTAGACATAACAACAGGCCAGAGTCCTCCAGTCGGACCCTCCTCTTTCCCTCTCAACTCGTCCCCCCCAGTTCTTAACGCTTCGGGACGCCATTTTGCAATACTCCAGCACCGGCTGGTCCCTCAGACAATTACATTACAGACCCAACCGCTTCTATTCAGACCCAAATATCATTGACCATATGTGAATTAACGACCCTGAGAAAATGCTCATTCAAACGGCTACATCCCTCGATTCCAATAAGCTTATGTTTTTCATTAAAAAAAAAATAACCTCAAACTCAAAGCAAAAGTCTGTCCAGCTAGCCTTTTCGCCTTGGCAGTCCAATAAATCCGTTTATCTTTCCATCTAAGCTGGCGTGGCCACCCTGGCGAAGATATGAAGTTGAGGCTATCAGAAGGGGGTTTACGCGACCAGGTCATTTCAATGTGTAAATGTATAGTATATAGGTGTTCACCAATCTGTGCATATTTTCTCATGTGTTCGGTAAGACTGCGTGGGGGTGGCGATGGTCATTTGTGGGACCGACTGACTCCTGGGGGACGAAATGTCTCCCGCGATCCCAGGACGAGATACCGGACACGCTACCCCTTCGAGTTCTTGGTCGGTGATGTCCACCACGACACGCTAGCGTTGTCGGAGACATCGAGATTGTCTTGGAAGTGTGTGGGGGGGGACTGGGGGGGTCATACAAAGGCTTTCTTGGAAGGAAAAAGAAATAAAATACAAAAAAAAAAAAACTACCCCTAGCGAGTTATCGAAGTTATCCACTTCTTATTGTAACCGGATCAAAAAAAAAAAACTGATCCTTTTCACCTGAAGCATTTCAATTTTTTTAGTCTTTGTGTTATTATTATTTTTTTAATCCTAGTCATTAATTGCCACCCACCGTCAGGGGTTGGTACGCGTGACGAGCAGGATTGGTCGCACGTGTACGGCTGGGCTGGTACCTGCTTGGACTTTCGGAACACGCAAGAGTTCTTCCTGACGTTGTCGTGTCTCTCAGGAACTTCCCTCAGTCCATCCAGTGGTGACCCCTGACCCCGCCCTTATCTTTTCGACCTCTTAACTTTCATTGGTATCTTCCCTCGTTCGACCCTCTATACTTTTTGGACACCCCTTAGCTACACTATATTTTCGTATAATTCTCATTACTAAAACCCGGTATAATTATTGTGGACGTAACGACGGCACGTGGACTCCGCACCGGACATCCCGTAAAATCTAATTATCTTGCTAATGACTTTCTCCCGATAAACATAGAAAACTAGCACGTGTCCTATTTGAATTCTACAGAAGAATGATATCATATCTCACGTACCGTGCAATACGCACGAGTCTCGAATGGTGTCACGAGGTACTTGGAAAGTAGTTCCTAGTTTCCCCTTCTACTTACCCCTTCTGCTCTCCACGTTAATTGACACTTTTCAAAATTCGAGCATTGTCCCGGTAAAGTCTCTTTCGAGAAAAGGATACAAAATGGCTACCCTGTCTAGCCCTTTCAAAGAACCTCGTACGAATTTTATCAATTTTAAGAACGCAAATGATAATAACACTATCCACCGCATTTTACCCATGTAAAAATCATTTTCAAGGTGCCAACCGTGTATCCTACTTACCTGACACGGACTATACCTTATTTTTTTTTCCCTATAAATACCCAACGATATCACAACCCAGACACGGCAGCTCCTGGACATGCCATAAGATCTGAGATATCCCATAGCTCATATTTATGTTCATGGAGATTTTGCATCATTAGTGCCATTAACTGTTCGCGGCCTGTAATACTCGGACGATGATGGCCGTCGATGGCTCTTAGAAAATCGCGACCCTCGATCGGACTTCGTTTACGTTTAATTTCAGATTCAACCTATGGACTCCCATGTGAAAAATTATACGTGTGCCACAGTTATGATTATGTAAAAAAAAAATTTTTTTTTCAAAAATACACTACAGTATGTATACCTGTATACAATAACCTACCACGTACTCTCTACGTGTAAACGTTGATAGGCGATATTAAAATAATAAACGTATCGTAAAGGCACAAAACCGAGCACCGATAATTAAGCAATAAAACAATCGTTGTTCAAACCTTCAACTATACTCGGCTGTCTTTACACTGCAAATAAAAAGACCCCAGTATTATAATGTACTTACAGGTAACGGCTGAGCTGACGATCACCTATGTAATGATAGGATATTACGAAGTATCCGTAAAGGTGGGTTCACATGAAACCCGTGGCTAACGAGTGTTTTATAATTGTTTACATACTTGATCTTAGCCTGGAATACAAGCACATATGTATATATATACAGTCTTTATCGAAACAAAGAGAAGCTTATAGAGAGCGAATAAACGTGTCGTTACGAAGCGACATCTATTGGGAAAAAAAAAAAAACATGAAATTAAGTCAAAAAGTGTAATTTAAAAAAGGCGATCGAGTTTACGACGGAATATTCGTTTTTTACTTATTTTCACGAAATTTTTCAGCGTGACGTCGCAGCACTCTTAAAAATATTCATACAGGGACGTTTATGCTCGCGAAATTTTTTTTTTTTGATCAGGCTGCTTGATTCTTTTTTTTTTTTTTTTTTTTTTTACTTAGTTTACTAACATACGCACATATTTCTTAATGGTTATTATCGTCGTACGATAACAAATATATGTACGGGACAATCATCCCCCGTTTCCGTTCGGAATGATGAGACTTATGCAAACATATTATCCTATGGAACTGGCAGGTATACGAGCCATAAGGCTGTAGGTCAAACAAGGGTGGCATCCCTTGGTAACCAAACCCTATTTTTTACCCATTACCTACTGAGCGTTATACCAATTTCGTCAAGTTATATATATATATATATATACATAATATATATATGTATATAAGGATTATTATTATAAAGAGTGACATAAAACGTTTACAGTGTATATAATAGCGTTATCAAATATGGCCGCCAGACTATTGTTAATAACTATGTATAACACGTAACCTTCGTGTGTGGCAAAAAAAGCGCCTGATACGGCCTTTCCATGCGTTACGTGCAAATCCAATTTTTCCGCGAGTAACTTGCGATTTTCTGCAAACGATCAATTACACGGTTGTTCCCTATTGTTATTCCGGTATCGTTATCAAAAGTGCCGTTTCGTCAGCTACATCTTTTTTTATTCATGCAAATTCGATTTAACGTCCGTTATTAACACGCGGTTTTTCATGTTGGTTGAGTATGTGGGTATTAAAAAGAATTTTTTTTTTATTTTTTCGTTCTCAATTACGTAACATATAAATTAATCATTTTCGTGGTTTGGCTAGGACGAATTTTACGTTGGGGTGGTTCATCGGGTCGAAGGGCGGGGGTCGGTTTGAGAATGAGAAGGTCGAGATGAGGGAATGCTGGAAAAGGGGTGGTTATCGCGAGGTGCTGGAATCCGGGAATCGTCTCTCGTGGGGTAGTGTCGGCAGGAGCTCTATCGATTCTCACCAGACACCATTCTACGTGCGTTTAACCTGTCCCGGCTCCTCTCAAAGGTTCTCGATAACGAGTAGATAGACATATGTATAATATATATATATATACATATAGACGTAGCATATGTGACATATGTACAGGAATGATATATATATATATATATATATATATATATATATATAGCGATAATAATAAAGCAATATATTGAGTATTTGTATTGATAAGAAATTATAATTAAAAAAAGGAATGATGCGGTGAGTATAAATAAAATAAAGGAAAATTTGAAAAGATTAAAATATATCGATAAATATAATCATAATGACTGAGGTATATCGGAAGGAGTTGAAGAGAAATATAAAAAATATGGCACGTGAATTTTTTCCGTTCAATTTAAAACGTTGGTACCAGTGGTTGATTAAGGAGAGAAATAACTGGATATTAAAATCAGGCTTGTAATTAGCAAAGTTGTTTTACCATAGAAATTTTGTAAATTAATGTAACGTGTAATGTAACGTTGAAAAAATATATATATATAATATAATATATATATACATATCAAATGTACAGTGAAGTCAGATATTATTGAATAAAGATAAAAAAAATAAAAATTTTTCAATCGTATTCATAAATTCTGAATAAGCCAACGAACCACAATTCCTTCTCCACCCTCTACTCGAAGATTGGTCAAGCATCCAAAGTGGCTAAGGGTTGCCCAATCGACCAACCCCTCAGCAAGGGGTCGCGGCTGTACGATAAGAGTCCGGACATCCTACCGGCGACGTAATTCCCCACACTGGTTTGGATTATCCTGAAGAAACCGCAATATCCAAAACAATAAATCCATCGTGAGTTGATCAGTGGATGCTTTGCAGTTGGTACACGTACCAGGGTGACCAAGGCGCCATCTTGAGGGTGAGCCAGATTCTTTATTGTTTCAATAAGCAGCAAGGTCCGGTCTTATTAGTGAAATAAACCTCTTTAACGGCTGCCGCCGTGTGAAAATTCTGTTCCGCGGGCGAAAAAAGAAAAAGAGAAAAAAAAAGAAAAGAAAAGAAGAGGTCACGGAAGCATCGAGCCAAGAGGCAAAGAGGAGGGAAGCGAAGAGACTGAAGGGAGCCAAAGGGCTTCCTCGGAATAAGGGAGTGGATGAGGCCGCAGGGTGAAGGGTGGGTGGGTGGGTGGTAGAAAGGGGGTGGATGGGGAGAAGATTCTTGAAAGAGTTCTTTCAGCGGAGACCAAAGGGAGAATCGATAGGTTTTTCCTGAGGGTTTCCATGGAGACCGCGAAGCGAATCGGACTACAAGCGATAAGTGGTGGAGACGCGGCTGCGGTATGAGCATCGCCATTGGCGTAGGAGTTAAATTTAATATTTTTATTTTCACTTACCAAGACCACCTACCCGTATAGATTACGCTACGAGTATATCTATACGGGTTTGTGGACTAGGAGAATATTTTATCTGAAAACCGGATGTCGATCCAAGATCGGTACTTCCGGATGAGATCGGACTGGGACTTGGATCAGAAAGTATGTACGTTAACAGTGCGCGTACTGCTTGCCAGCCTTTCTTCCGTTCTCCGCTATATGCATACTCCTGTATTCTCGCTGTGGAATCGTCGGCATCAGCGGCCATCTTGCGGATCGTTTCTCATCTTTTACGAGCTCCCCTTACCACCCTAACCGCCGTTCCCGTCGCCGTAGCCACCGGCACCCCAGCCCGACGTGGCCGCTACGCCTGCCTCTCGCGATGTCGTTTTGCCTCGCAAACAATTGAATGTCGCCGGTTTATTTTCGGAAGCCTTAATTTAATTCTCCACGCAGTCGAAAGAGGGACGTGAAGCTAGCCGAGCTATACGAGGATCCTTTGTTTTCGTAGTCGCGATCGTCTTTTTGAGTCACGATCACAATCTTAGCCATAAGGACCGGTAACGATCTGACTCCTTGCTAACTGTCGATGGGTTATAGATTTCAACTTGGATACAGTCGACTTCGGAAAAGTTCCTTCGAGCCCAGTTCCGAGTTCCTCCTGCCCACGTTACCAGGCTAAATATGTATCATGTTGGTAGACCTCTGAACGAGATCTGATCGAGATCCAGGCAAATTATGGAAATTTTGATAAATCTGACATTATCTGGAATTCGATATATCATTGATCTATATATACGTCCAACCATTGTACCGAGCTACGTACGTTGGCCAGGAGTCAGTGACACCTCAGCATCGTCGTCAGAGAGGTAGCGATGGCGATGTCGCTGGTGGTGGCGAAGGTAGCGGTGGCTGCGGTTTCTGGTAGTCATGGCAACCACCTCCCACCTCTTTTAGTTTACCTTTACTCCTCTCCCACTACTAGTCACCTAACCATCAGCCGCACCGACGTTCTCCACGTGTCCCTCTGACCCTCCGTACCACCACCAATTATTATCGTACCATCTTACTCCTGCCTGGTCCCTGCCTCCTGGTGGATGTCACTCGCACGGTCCTCTTGTATGAGAGCAGAGAGTCTCTCTCTCTCTCTCTCTCTCTCTCTCTCTCTCTCTCTCTCTCTCTCTCTCTCTCTCTCGTTCTTGAGGAGGGGAGAAGTGGCCACTGTTGCCAAGCCGACTGTGTCTCCTTGCGGAGGAGAGGATGGAGATTCAGCTGTTCACCCGGTGTATGAATAGATGCACTCCTGGACTGCTGGTCCCCTCACCTCCCGTCCACCTTCTTCGTTTCTACTACCTACGCCCTCCTCCCTCCAGCTTCGCCATCTCCTACGTCCTTCCTCGGCTCCACCTTGTCACGACTTCCCCGGCACTTATGGACGCGGTGTATCGCACGGCGTGTCTGCTATAATGGAGTTGGGCCGTTACTGAGGCCAGTTATAGCGCGATGTACGACAGGATGTATGACTAACAGTTCACGCTATTCTGGGAGACAGCTTCGCTGAGTTGGAGAGGATGTCGATGGGAGCCTATTTTCATTTTTGCAGCTAACTTCAGGGAGGTCGAGTGGGGTCCTGGTGGATATAGTCAGTGGTATGTGTATGTGGATTATGAGCTATGCCGGTACGATGGCCGATCCTCCTTCTGTTCCTTATCTGGTCCCGTCACCATTTTGAGGCTGGTGGTCGGTCCGGCGCAGCCGCGAAGATGAGCAGAGATTCTCAGCAGCGACCAATAAACGGCTGAGGATGCTTCCCTCGGGCCAATGGGCACCAGGGGATGCTACTGCGATGGGGAGACACGTTTGGTATGAAAGACTAACGTAGGATGGCTGATGAGGACGAGGGTGGTGGTCGGAGTGGGAAGACGAATGGACCAATGGGATGCTGCTCTACGAGATAAGGATGAGTAGAAGGGGTCCCTGGATTAGATAGTGGCTGACTCTCAGTCCAATGGCGACGCTTTGTTTTTGATCATATTGTTACCATTGGGTCTTTGTGGTAGGCTGATCTTGGTTCTTGGAATTTTTTTTTTTTTTACGTACGGATGGTACGGTACAGTGGGCTGGGTTATAGTGCTGGAAGATAAAGAAGCAGTAAAGCTAAGTGAACCGGAGCCATAATCAGTCGTAAAGCTAACGAGGCTAATTCATCAAAACTGTCCAACTGATATCCGGTTTGATATACGGGCACTCTGGCTGCTCTCCTGGCATCGATCCATGTGTGGCCTGGAACTCGTAAATGTTAAATGTCAATTCGAAGAAATCAAAGTCTTGGGTACCTGTCGCTTGAAATTGTGACCGAGAGCAGTTATCTCCATACGAATATGAATTTTGCGCTATGTAAATTTGCGTAGCAAGTGCATGTAGATATAGGTTGAAATGGAATGGATGACCTTGAATCATTGAATCTTTGGATCTACATTAGAATCGAAATCCCAGTGGACCAGTTCTGGTCCAGTCCTGTGAATTGATTAAAGATTTCTCGAAGCAATGCCTACGTCACTGGACATGAGATTCCATCAGGGATATTAAGAGCAGAGAAGATTGACGATCAATCTTGGCCAGTTTCCAAATTCTCATAAAACTGGTCCAGCGCTGTATAAACTTGGGTACGCGTAGGAGTATCCTCGAGACAGGGTCTAGGTTGGGAATCCGAGCGTTTCTCGGTTGGCAACAGAACAGAGATCTTTCATCCCTGGTGGGACGGGTGGTATTGAGGATGAGGTGAGGGTGGGTTCGGAAGACGTGGGTGCGCGCGGCTCCTCCTAGGAGGATCAATAGAGACACGGAGACGAGACCTCCTTCCCTCCGACGCTGAGGCACCCTGGCATAGCCCGTACTCTCCTCTTCCACATCTGCCATGAACTACCTCCTCCCAGCATCCCAGCATCCACAGTTCACCCTACGCTAAGGTTGCCGGTGGGTAGTCGAGGAGCGAACTCCAGGGTGGCTCCCGGAGGGTTCAGGCCAGCTTGGAGAGGACTTGGGTAACCCAGTGGGTTGGGTGCAGGACCAGAACGAGATCGCGAAACTATAGAATCCAGGAAAAATACCGTGGAGTGGGCTTAATGTTGCGTGGGTTCTGGATGCAAGGGGTTGTTCCTTGAGACCCTGCCGAAGGGTTCCTCGTTGCTCCCACCACCCCCTGCTACCGTATACCAACCCTCCCCTCCTGACCCCTGACCTCCTGGCTCTCGCAGCAGCTACGCGGGGTAATGTTGCGTGATGAGACGCCTCGCGGATTCATCGAGGAGAGGAGAGCAAAGGAAAGAGCAAAAAACGTCGCTCGTTCTAATTCGCAAGAGCACTTTTCTCAGACTCTACTCTCCTTCGCGCGCATATAACTTCGCGAGGGAAATAAAAAAGTCACCCTCAAATAAGTACTTTCGACCTGACTAAGATAACGGACTGTGAACTCGGCTTAAGGGCCATCTTAATTTTTTTTCGACAAATCCACACAGGATTCACTTTGGCGATTCTCACTGTCCATATCCTCTTCGCCATAACTATCCACGTACTTGACACTGCGATCTGCTTACACTTGACTATTAATTATGCCGGGTTCACAATTCTTCGTTTCCCGGCGAATCGGGACCGGGACCATTATTCTCTCATCAGGGTGGCGCTCATCCAAAACTGCAGGCGCAAACGCACGCTGTGCGACAATCGCCGCGATCTGTTGTTTAGGTGTTTGCGACGGTTTCAGCAGGGAGGCTGTGTCGGTGGGCACTGATAGGAGAGAGAGTGAGAAAGACGAAGTGGGTTTAGCTCAGGGTTGTGATTAATTTGAATGACTGAATAGCTCCGAGGGTTTACTCACTGAAGGCACAGCCGCCACGGCAGTAATATGCTACGGTCGAGAAGCTACGCTACTCCGAGTAGTGCGCTGTGGATATGTTCACAAGGGATGGAAACATCCCTCGGCGAAACCGCAACCAAAGGGCCGTACCCACCCCCTCAGACTTAGGGGGCTTTTGGGGACGATACCACGGAGCCACCAACTCATGGTTACCCTTGCCGGTTGGGGTGAACTCTTGTACCACCATCTTAAATCACTTTACGTCATTCGCTTGTTCCGAAACGGAAGTTGTGATTTTGGCTTACATAATTCATTGGGATATACTTCCTTATTAATTAGGTATCTCGAGCATTAAATTAAGCCACTCCATCCACCCTTTTGTCAAAATCAGTGGCTAATTAAATTTTAATTAATTTCAATTAACCCATTTTATTGATAGAGTCGAAATTATTTTTTAACGAGTGCATTTTTTTTTTTATGTACCATGGACATTGCAGAGGGTTAAAGGTCAACTCGAAATTCCGGTTCTTGACCTGTTACAACAGCTGTCAGGTACCTTTGACCTGGTACACGTGTGTAAAATGGGAGGGAGCTACGTTATGGGGAATAAAGAAGGTATTTTAATTTTCTTTTGTTTATGATCAAGGCGTATCTTTAACTGATATATCGCTCGTTCGTATTTACATGGAAACGTCAGTCGTCGGTTAAATTTATTTTTACGAACCGACGGGCGACCGATTCTTGGATCGTTTGAGATTTTCGATGATAATGGCTTCTTGTGAATATACAAATTTGTTTTGAAAACACTGTCGGGCACAGGGTAACCATGAAATTCGAGATTGCGTGCCACCGCCAAGGGTTCCTTCATTCAGGGATGACGTTCGTATGGAACAAGGAGACTCTTTGTTTAAGGCTGGACCTAAATAAAGTCAGGTTCATATTTTATTTCGTCCGTCTTCGGAGTCAGTTTGTAAAATCAATTTGTCAGTACTTCCTGCCTGAAGATACTGACACTTTTGTGCCGTATAAATTTTTTTGTGCCGAAGGTTATTACCCCGTTTCTATTTAACTGCTATTTCATTTTTTTTTTTTTTTGAAAAAAGGCAAATCTCAAGCCAAGGATGGCAAAAATCGCGTCGCTTATATAAAATTATATGCAATCGTCGAGACGACAAGTAGCGACTCTCGCGGACGTTAATGGAAACTGGCGCAACAGCCAGGAGAAAAAATCATCGAAAACATTAATGATGACTGGTATACGTTGGCTAAACTGGAACATGGCAAAGGGTTGATTTGCGAAAGGATTTTCACTTATTTCATTCGTTTTGCGTAAACGCTACAGGGAGGCATCAGTATTTATCGAAATGGTTGGTCACGGAAAGACGAAAAGCTTGATCGAAATTAACCAAAAAATATAGTCCATATAGCCAGGACAAAAATTACATAAAATTCAGACGGAAAATGCCCGTAGCTGGAATAAAAAAAAAATTTGATCAAAAACAGCGAAGGAAAAAAATTTTGAAATTTTATTCAAAAATAATTAACGAGCCAAATAAAAGAAATATTCTTATTAACAGTCGCGCTATTCCCACATATAATTATCCTTGTGCATGTACATATATACATTTCTATATAGAAATCCACCCCTAAGCATATCAAGGGTAATTACAATAAAATTGAAAGGAACAAAAAATCAAAGCACGGATGCGTCGGGGGGATGAAAATATTTTTGATATAAAATAATTCACGGATTCCGCCCCTGCCAAGGCAGCCTTTAGTAGAATTAGTACGAGTCGACCAACCCCCGCCTTCCAATTACTCGCGTTTAGTTGCGTTTTTCCGCCCGAATGCCCCTTCTATGATACACTCGCACACTTGAGCCACGCTTTAGTTACCCAAACCCACTCACCCTCACATTCGAAATGGCTCTTGCACCCCGAGCCCACCCGGTATATATATATCCATTGCCCACCCCCTTCGCGCAAACCCATATGCACCTGACCCGTTAGCTCGACTCCATGTGTGTCTGTACGGCGCGCGTGCGTTTCGCAGCTACGCAAAGGGTGGCGATTGACAGGGTGCCAGGCCAAGGATTGCCAATCAAATTCTCAGCACAAAGCTCATTCCGCTGCCTAGCTGCTGGCAAAGTTAAATCCTGATAAAATACAATATAACGCGACGCTTATTATCGATCCACTTTAAAGCGTCACAGAATCTATATATATATATATATGTGTAATGAGGATCGATTAGGCGTAAAAATTAAATTTAAATTAAAATTACAGCTGTTATTTAACGTGTAAATTAGAAGAAGAAAAAAATGGTCCATTTTGAAAATTAAAAAAAAAAAATTTTTTTCATTTCTTTCGTATTCATTTATTTTGTTTGCTTTTTTATTTTGTAGCGGGTTCTTGGTTATCGATACTGTGGGGATATGTTGTCGAACACTTCCTGCCAAATTTACGTCCGAATGGCGGCCCGTTTACGTTTTCGACAGATGCGAGTAGAATTTCGGTGAAATCGATGATCCGCTTATCGAATGGCATATGTTATTTCCTCGTTACGTACCGCGTATGTTGTATACATATTTCGGTAGTGATGTGTCAGAGAAAAATAGTTATAGATTCGTTTTATATAATGAAACGAATGACCCTCTCTTTGCTTGAGCCAATCACGTGACGGAACACCTGCGAATTTCGAGCGATAAACAATGCCGCAGAAAACGACCACGTAATAATATAATAACAAAATATATTGTCCTGACCTGAAACATGAAGTCACGCTAGGGTTTCTGTCCAGCATATTAGACATGCATATCTTACTCGAAGAAATAAGTGAAAATATGCTCGGTCGGTACAGTCGACTGAGATGAAAAAACTTTTTGGTCAAAAAAATACTTTTTTAAAATCGTACATATCAAATAAATTTCTCGTCGTACAATCAAGTCTAACCTGTACAAAGTGCAGGATGTAAGAACAAAAATTAAAAAAAAAATTTCCAGGTGCCGTTAGAGTAGGAAAAAAAAATTTTCCAAAAATCAAATAAAGGATTAATAAAGACAAAAAGAAGCAAGGAACAATACGAAAAAGAAATATTTCGTTAGACTGTACGCCATAATCTAGACTCTCGAGAGAGAAAAATGCGAGTAAAGAGTCTTCGGGCACCACCTAATACGTGTTACCTCTTAATGATAAGCTATCACGAGATCTAGCCTAATTATTCATTCCGCCCACCGAATTCATGTTAATCCAGAGGGTCGCTTAGAATAAGGTTTTTAACGACTTCCTAATTTTTCCGGTGTAATCTATTCGCCTCGGATACACGTGCATACGTATGAAAACTGAAAATCGTCAACCATTCCGTCAGTGGTACCAACCCACCAGTGACATCTGCTCCCGCAAGTTGCCACCCTGACAAATTGATAAACCGGAAGAAAATTTGCCACACGCGAACGAATCGTTACGGAATACGATTTCACTTTAAAAAATCACTAGACATACAAAAATCCCTAGAATCCTAATTTATCCCTAGGCTAGTAACTCTCCACGTATTGTACAAAGATCCTTCTTACCGTATAAAACAGCCATTACTTCTGTGTAACCGGAGGCGCGTTACTTCATTGGAGTTCGCCCTATAAGTTTGAGATCTAATTTTTTTTTTTTTTTTTTTTTATAAGCCACAGGGGCGGCTGAAAGGGGTGACTTGACTCGTGTGATAGGAAAGAGTTCGCATGTCTCGTCGAGGCGGTCTCCGTGGTCACATCAGTCTCCGAGCATGCAAGCTCCAACTAAATCCGCCATTATGTACACAGGGGTACAACATTGCTGCTTTCTGTAAGGTGGCCAGTATCGCGGTATTATACAGACATACCTATATCCACCCCTCCGATGATTGCTGATATGACATGCGACCCTCTTGGATATAGGGTGCACGACATACCTTAGCCACGGACCTCTTTTACTTCCTTCCTTCCTTCCTTCCTTGCTTCTTTTATTTTCTTTATTTTTTTTTTATATGTTCTTTATACGGTATATATATATACATATATATGTATATACATACTGTACACAGTATATCTATATCCCGTGACATTTTTTGGCATTAGGACGATGTTAGGATTTTAGGGGTAGACTTAGGAAAAAAAATAGGGGTAGTAGGACGGATCGTGTTGGATAAGGGATGAAATGGTATCTACGATAATATAATAAGGTAGAAAAAATTATTAAGGTGGCACGCGTGAACTTTTATTACCCGAAGGGGGTACAATTAAGAAAAAAATAGGCTCGAAATCGTGGGGAGCAATTTTGATCTTCGCTGTAGAATCTTTGAGGGTTTCGTATCGCGATTTTTTTGGTCTATTGATTTTTGATTTCGTGCCAGTTGATCCTCATGACTGTAAACGAACGGTTTGTTGAGTGATTTGTTACGATTTTCAAAGAAAAAAAAAAAAAAAATGGATTTCTGGAATCGAAGAACAAGGACTCGGGACTGTGCATTTCTTTTTACTTGTTAAGGTATATATATATATATACACTATATACTAATAGTGGAAAATTACGTCAGTCACACACGCCACTGCGCAACCAAGAAATAAAAAAAGGGCCGAGGATTCGCAACTGCGGGAAAATGCCACCTACTCATCGACCGGTTTTCGCCACCCTGTATAAGTATATACAGAATTTATACATGAAAATATGTATATGTACATGTTGGATGTACTGTATTAATTTTTAGCCGCAAGGATAGTGCGAAAAAAATTTTCTTTTTTTTTTAAATATCTAACACAAGGATCGTGAGAACACTGAAAGAGTAATCGGCAAGAATACAGATATAGGTACTCGTGAAGGATCGATAAGGGTAGTATGGGGGATTGGCCTTTTAGCTAAGGGTCGAGGAGGAAAGCGAGTGGTTTTTATAGCCAGTAAAGGACAGGGAGGGTCCTGTATCCTGGGGATACCCTTCTCGACCGGAGTATCCCTAATATACGTCATCCGTTAACGGCACTTTCTTATATCGAGTAGCTTGGCCTTTTTTATCATATATATATATACACATATATATACATATGTCTCTTATCAGTACCAATGACTATTTCTGTTTCTATCTCTCTCCTTTAGTCGAGAGCTCAAATTCCTGTATACCCCGTGATTCAGAGGCAATTTTTGATATTCACTGGCGAATCAGTAAGACTCGTGTATGACTTTTGGAAAAGAAATTTCCCAGAGATGTATATTTTCCCTCATTTTCCTCTTTTTTAGGCAATTTTAGAAAAATATCGAGTAACAGAAAAAAAAAGATTTTTTAAATATATCTCAGAGTGACCCTTGGTACTTGATCTGGGGACAAGTATCGATATGTCTTGATAATAGAATTCGGGTCGATCAACCCTAGACTATTTTCTTTTTTCAGGGAGGTAAAAAGGGTCGATTGGTTATCAAAAGTTACCTTATATGGTATTTTATAAAGTAGGGAGAAAAAAGTAGTTCGATATGCGTCTATGCAGGTCGGTTTTAAAAAATTGGTAAAAAAAAATCAAAAACAATATATATACACACGTATATACAATATAAAATATATATACACACACTTATATACAATATAAAAAATATATTATATACCAGTACTGACCGTGACGCGACCGCAGAGTTAAGCGATAATGGCTGCACGGCTTCGGGCCAGAGTTTGTTCTTCGAGTCCGGACGTCTCACCTTCTGCCGTCGCGGTTGTAAAGTTGGCGAAGGGAGGTCTCGTCAGGAAGGGAGATTAATTGAATAGCAAGTACACACTCTTCAGGGCCGTACCAATTTCTCCATAGCTATTTCTGCCTTTACTTGCACCGCGAAGCAGTCCAAGTTCCAGTTGTGCTTGAAACGAATCACGTGCAATACGGCTGCTTTAACGTACACAAGTAACAGTCTGAAGAAAAATAAAAAAATATATATATATATATTAAAAAAAAGGAAAAAATTTGAAAATGTATCTTGACTTAGTAAAAAAAAAAAATTTATTCGTCCCTGTTCGACAATATTCAATTTACTCTTAAAGCCCCATCCACAGCGTATATCCAGAATTATTTTAACGCCATATAGTATCGCTATGGTACCAACAATACCAAAAGTATTATAAACTGGATGACAAGCACCTGCTCTTTTTACTATAGGAATACTACTGTGTATTGATAACAGTTATCACTTATCCTATCTTATGTGGATGCTGTATAGTTTTTTTTTTTTTACGTTATTGGTACAGTTCATTCCGGTGAAGTTCAAGTGTGACTAAGACTGAAAATTTACTGTAGAAATATACATATATATATACAGTAAAGCTTTCGTGCAAGTGAAGCACGTGCACGTAGAAAACAAAGCAAAGTCTGCGTGTAGTAAAAAGAAATAAGTACGTGATGGCAATGGCGATAGTGTTGGTACTCCTGGGTAGGACCGTTGGTACAGTATTGGCAGTCCCTGTCGCTGCTTGTGACCACCGCGTCATTGGTGCGTCGTTGTCGCAGCCGCCTGCCTTCTGCAACGCGAAAAATATACGAGATGGAAAGTTCGCGTCACGGAGAGTCTAAAGTCAGTCAGAATGTCGGTGTCGTTTTACATACGTGCACCTACCGAAAACCGAACCGCGACGAAATTCCGCGTGCGTTTCTTCGGGGTGCTCATTAAGGTTACAGTACCGTGATAAATTCGGGCACGAGATGCACGTGCGCCTTAATGGTTACTGTCCGTGACTTTCACCTCGAATAATTTTTTTTTTTGATAAATGCATTTTTTGACTAAAAAATTTTTTGTCGTTCTCCAAAAAAATTCTCCCTCCCATTCTCAAAATATTCAATTACGGACCAGCGCGTTGTTTGAAGTGAATACGTTGTTTGAAAATTTATTCCGCAGGTACCGTACCCTACCTACTCAGCCAGTAAGCTGAACCGGCCAGCCGTTGCGAACGCGGATTTACGATTTCTCAGATGAAAATAAACCTGGACCGTTTAGAGCCACCATACTCCCACTGCATCCAGATATATTTCCATGGACCAGAATGACTCTTGTAATCGGCGCCATAGCGTGAGTCTCGGCAGTTCTCGTTAAAATAACAGCTACTTACGATTTGAGAAGCTTGTATGGTTTTGCTGTACGTATTTGATTTGCCATTGGTATTCGAGACTTGCTTGAAATTTGATTTAAACAGTTTTAAACGAAAAGCTAGATAGGTTTTAGAAAAAATGTATAAAGTAGGAAAAAGAAAGTCGATATGGAATATAGTGAATATTATTTTTTTTTTTATAAAATTCATCGTGTCAAATGGGCGAGTAATAATTTTTATTTTTTCATTAAAAATTACAGTCAAGCTTATTTGCAATTGGCTGGCATGAAATTTTGCGATTTCAATATATGGCAAATATATTTGAAATCGATAAGCATCGATAGCAATCGAACGTCTAGAGACTGTTTGTGTGTCCAATATCCTGAGTGGTATTAGTATCGCCTGTAGTAGTAGCAATAATACTAGTAGCATATAACCACTGTACTCGCGCACGACTTGTTTGTTAGCTCGAGACGTCAACGACGGAATTGAATAACGATCTGAGAACGTGGGCTTTGGGACTTCACCCCTTATACCTATAAACTTGAAATACATTGCTGATACAAGCCTAGTCTATCAGACTTGTATACAGTGGGTACCTTTAATCGTCTTGTACTGATTACAAAAAAGAAAAAAAAGGAATTCGAATAACAATCAAGTGACGCACATAGATTAAGCAGGTGACAAGTAAGTTCATGTATACATATATAGTACAAAAACGTGACCGTGGAGGGTCAAGTAAAATGTTGGCAGTTGGTTAAACTTGAGAAAAAAAAATAGAACTGTACCAAAAGTGCACCTGCAGGTTGAGCAAGGTGTAACACGTAAATTTGCATCTCGTAAAAAAAAAGGTCGTACCAATAAATCAGTTTGAGGGAAAAAATTTGTTTATAAAAAAAAAATGTCAAAAAGTGTTTTATTTGTCAAATGTGGATTTTTGACTTTGGGGCGTCGAAGAGAGGGTCAAGGATATGTCTTATCGATGATGAAAAAAATGATGCAAAGTCAGGAACGACGAGACGTCGAATAAGGGTGGTTCGTGAGTGTCGTGAAGTCCGTGAGGGGGTGGTGGGGGGGAGGTGAGAGGTAGCGGGGGTGTGAGACTGGCTGAAAGGTGCAGTGGCGGTGGATCAGGGCGGAGCTGCGCCCGGGGGGTGCGCGACGGGTCTTCGAGGGAGCTTTGGAGGAGAGAAGCAAAGCGGGTCGTGGGGTCGTGCAGGTGCGAGGAGGACGAGACTAAAAGCAGCGGATTGAACGAAGCGGCAAGTAAAGCGGCGAGTGAAGTGAAGTGAGTAACCGTCATTTGGTTTCCTGCAGAGTGCCCGATGCGCCGCGACGCTCGCGAGATCTGGAGAACCCGTCGGACTAGATCGTGAGGATCGTCGGCCGAGGCTAAATCAGCCCTGAGCTTTCGACCACGTGCGCTCCCTGACACTTGGGCCACGTGTTAAGCAACGAAACAATAGGTGAAGAAATAATTCGTGAAAATCAACAAGGAATTACGTGTTTCCGAACAATACAGTAAAACCAAAAAAAAAATACTAATCCATAACACAAGTGCGTCCGTACCCTGTAGCAGTGTTAAAAAAAAAAATCAAAAAATTTTTAAAAAATGTCAAACTCAACTGTGATACAAGCAACAGAGATAAGAAATATTTTTCAAAGTCCTCCGTGATACCCGAGAGTTCATCAAATACGTATTCTCAGGCCTGGAACAGTGAAAGAGTCACAAGTGCCAGGGGGTGACGAGGGGTCAGCGGGTCGGGTCGTTACAGAAGGGTAGGGTTGAGAAAAAAAAGGTCGTAGGACATCAGGAGTCAGGAGAGTGGCAAAACCCGGACACGGAGACAGCGGCAGATCATTGGTGGACAGGAGTCTGGCGTTGAGTAGTGGGGTCGGGCTCTTACTCGGCTCAGGTGGGGAAGGGCCTGAAGAAGACGAGGTTGCCGGAGGGAGCTGGTATTCGCCGCGTTGTTGCTGGTGCTCTGGTGCTGTTGATCGTTGTGGTGGTGGTGGTGGTGGTGCCAGTGGAAGGGATCCGCGCTTAGGTGGTGGAGGAGGAAGAAGAAGAAGAAGAAGGAGGAAAAGGTGTAGGTGGCTCTGGAGGAGGTTCGGCAGGAGGAGGTTCAGGAGGAGGCTCAGGAGGACGAGCCAAAGAAGGTGGAAGAGACCGGAGGACAGAAGTCTCTGTCGGAGAACGGATTCATCAGGTCAGGATCAAGGACGGGTGTGCCGACGACTTTGGAAAATACATACAGGACGCTTAGAAGACCCAATATCGAGAAGACCCAGCGCGTGAGGAAGAGACCCGACCTGGACTATAGGAATAAAATCATCTGGACCAAATCGTCCTGCTTCTCTCTGTCTACCCGGAGGGTTTAATATCGACGATCCCAGACGTCCGTGTCTCCTGTGATACGTTTCCATTGACTGTATTAATTAATTGTGTTATCGTATTTAAGCACCAGAAAAATTACCACGGACAGGATTACTAGTGATTGGCGATATTTTTATTCGCCCGACTGCCGTCGCTGCCTTGAAAATTCTGTCGTTCGTTTGAAACAGTGAGAAAGGATAGTTTCGTTGGGCCGCATGGCTCCCGGCATTCGGACCGAAGTTATTAGTGTTTTGTTTTTCAATTTTATCAGCGGAGATCAGCGATGAGATCCAAGCCGGTCGCTAGAAGACTTGCACAGGGTGAGTAGACTTAAAAAAATATATATATGTACTATTTTTTATCTTTAATATACAGCATCCATTACACGTATGTTAATCGTAACTATTGCTGTGATGTGCAATGTTTTTTTTTTAACAGTTTATACACTTGCTGCACTTAGTACCGAGAGAAGATTAATGCTAATCTTGTTGCGATACGGGATTTTAATTAAAGAGCGACTATACGTGCTGTCAAAAAGTACGAAGGCTGTTAAAATTGCTTCCTGCAGCCAACATGATAGAAGTAAATAATAGGCTCCCGTATAAGCAGATTGATTTCTGTTTCATCAGTCGCGTATCGTTGACGATTTCATTACGGCGACGATATTGGACGGTTATTACGAAGGAATTACTGTTACGCGTTCATTGTTATTCTTATTATTTTATAAGAAATTTCAGAAAATTAATTACGCATTCTCAGCATAGATTTTTTATTATTATATCATCGTCTCTGGCACTGAATTTACGTGCTGGGAAAATTTCCTTTGATTTCCATGCGTCAGTTACAATGTTGCTCGGTGGAATCTTTTGAAGATCAAAGAAATTCGAAAACGTAAGATTAGAGAATTTTCAAAAAAATTATACCGTGACTGTTCCGATGAAAATTTGAAAAAAAACGGTATTTTTGAATCGTATTATTTTTTAGCGTTTTTTTCAAATTTTTACCCATTTGTTATCATCCGTTTTTTTTTTCTGTCAGTTGTCATTCGTGAATTCTATCCGTGACCAATTAGGTACAAGTGGGATACGTGATGATACCGGGAGTGAAAATCTGGCACACGTATTCATACTTCCAATGACTATATATATATATACGTACAAGCGTGGTAAAGTAGGTTCGCGATAACGTGATAAGTGCCGCGTCACACATGCACAACTAATATTCCCAAGTACATGAGAGTCATTCTCGAAGTAGGCGGAGCGCAGTGAACGCGTGCGCAACTCGCGATATTCCCTCGTTTCCCTGTCTTGTCTAGTCAGTGAGTTCGTCCTCCGCGTTTGCGTCACCCTCTAGTCGTCTGCCTGGTAGCAGCCAAGTCCCGCCTACCGTAACGAGAGCTGAAAGATAAAACAGAGTATAACAATGGAATTCAAAATTAAGATGGAAAACATCTGTGAGGCGGAAAAGAGAAGAGGGGGAGAAGGGGTGGCTAGAAAAATTAAAAAAAAAATTCTAATCAATTAAGATCGCTTATCGTAACTCCATTGTTACAATTGTCGAATCCCAAACGTTATTCCTTTGAATTCTTCGATACCAACACAGGAATACGACTGGCTTTTGTGACAAAGAACAATGAAAGGCGTGTTTTCTTGTTTTGTGAAAAAAAAAAAAATTTCACAAAGCTTTTCACGTAATCAATCCCGCAGCGTTAACCATACAAGCAGAGTATAGGATATATAGAATTTCAAGGGGAAAAAAAATGAAAAAATTTTTTTCAAAAAAATATTACATTTCGAATTCATTAACGACCCAATTAATATCCACCTCTTCGTTACACTACAAAAATATACGTATTATTGTCAAATAACCTATAAGTATAGTCAAGCCAAAATACGTTAAACGCTTGACTCACGAGTCGCTGATAAACAATGGGTGGTTCACCCCAGGACTCTAGCCTCCCTTTAATAAGGGTAACTGCCGTAGGTCTCTAGGACGATCAAAGAGAGAAATAAGATAAGTAGAAAAAAAAAAGATAAAGAGACCAAGAGAGACGATTGACCACTTAGAGAAAACTGTTGAGCTCCTATGTCCATCCCGTGCCTAGATCTACGGGTACCAAGAGAAATAAAAATCCCTAGGATGGCCACGCGGTTTCAATGCTGGGAACGCGGTAACAGGAGACCCAAGAATAACGACGAATATGACAATAAGAGATTACAAGAGGAGCAAACGGATCTTGCGTATCCGCCATGAAGGAATCCGACGTCTACTAGGAGAGCAGACCGCATCGAATAATCACGGGAATCCCCCATTCAGGACGCGCATCCCATTCAGCGGAACCGTCGCGGCCGGAAGTCGTATCCTGAGTGGTAGACAAAGAGAGGCAAGAAGAGGAGGCGGCCGGGAGAGAATAGAAAGAAATTGCTCGTGGAACGAGAGAGGCGAATTGTCGAGAGACACTGTGAAGGGAATTCACCCCCGTTTTAAATAAGACATATATATATATATATATATACGTGCACGCGTTATTCCATATTCTATTCCTCTGTTTCATCCGTACCTTTTGTCCCGCATCCTGAGAGAGAACCAGCGCGGTATGAATGTCGAGCTACCCGCTATAATAGATCGGATGATCCTAAGGTAGGTCAGTCCATTGCTGGTATCGTTAAGACGGAGACGAGAGAAACGAATCCTTCTGTCGTGTCCAATTATAATAAAAAGGTCTTTGCCGCTGCGACTGGACTGGCGTTTTTCATTTTTAGAGCCTGGATAATAGCCGGTGGTGTAACGCGAGGCGACGCAACTGGCTAGTTAAAACTTTATCAATTATCAGTGGCGTCATTCATTTTTACAACCGCAACGAAGGTAATATATCTTACGTGACAGATTCAAGATTGTCTTTGGCATTTTGAATGTCTATGCCGGCAGTTGGATACCGATTAAATTGGAGGTCTGCTTCGGATTTTGACAGCTGTGAATCATTTTACTTGTTAGAGTTGTGTGGTAGTTTTTTTTATTTTTTTTTTACTTTGCCGGAGGAGGACGAATGCGCGAAAAATCGTTGCCATGGAGATTTGATAAGAAAAGTGCAAAAAACAATTGGGCGTCTCGGGAATTGCTTTACCTGCTGCTAATTTATATTTGTTCATTCTCTTGATTTTTCTTTTATGCTTATTCTCGCACTGCGCCTCGGCTGCGATGCATTCCTATGCACGAGTAAAGTACAATTCACAGTTCCGCAAGTCTTCTTATTAGCCTTTCTTTTTTCTTTTTTTATTTCGTACCAAGAATCGTTTCTCGCCCTGTGCAATTAACCAGGCTGTTTTCTGTTTCTGCATTTGTCATTTGTTTTCGCCTCAGCCGGAATGCAATCAGGTGCACCAGGGAAACAACAGTTGGTACCAATTGCCCCTTAGCTATTCTTTCGTATTTCAGCCAGCACCTAGTCGGACGATCATCTGGATTTCTTCTCTCTTCCCAAAGCTCTTTCTTCTCTTGGCCTTTCATTTGATTATTTTTTGAAAAATTTTCGCGACCCTTCAATTCTCATTTACCAACTGAACTGGTACCACCCACTACTTTATTTTCGGACTACCGAGAAACTTCTCTCTCTCTCGCTCTCGTGCATCTTAAATATAACTATTCCTGCTTAAGGCGAATGCAACTCTTTCTCAAGCTAAGAATTTCTTGATGCACTTTCGATGCATTGCAATAAGTGCAATGAGAATGAGTGTATAGCCAATTGGTCACGTACAAGGGTTCATCGACCTTTTGAACTCTTGTCGATAAGGTCATTGAGACAGGTGCTGCAAAAAATATAAATCGGTACTGGCGCATCACCCTGTATAATAAATATAGGTAAGTGATTATTGAAAAAAAAAGGTTGTCTATTGAAAGAAAAATTTTTTCCTCCTTCAATATCTCGCATTCCATTACATACGTCACAGTACGATCTTACTTCTCAAGTTGGACGCCTGGCAAGACAAGTGTGCGAGCGTTGTTGCCGTTAAAAGGCACGCACGGTTCGATAAGGCAGGAGGCCCATTGTTGCTTCGGCTCGCAATTATACAATTAATCATCTAATTAGGCTTTCATCCCCCTCCCCGTCCTCCCCCCACGCCCTCAGCTCAGTTCCAGCACATAGCGATTGTTTGACAAATATCCACGGTCCGTTCCCGAGAATCGCGATCCGCCAATCAGGTGCCTTCCTCAGACTCAGGGCACCGCTGATTGGTGCCAGGCGAATGAGCAGGAGCCTCAAATCACGTAAATTAATATACCCACCCAATTGCGTGACTCTGCTATTCACGTTTGAATTCTAACTCCTTAAGGCTGATTTTCAATGAGCGATCGCGTATGGAAGAAAAAAAATTCTTGCCCTGTACTTCAAGAGCGCCTGAAGGTAGACAAAATTTTACACATCCCTCTCGGCAGTATTGCCTGTAATCCCAGACCCAGCAACCGGGCCCTAAGGTCCCAAAATATTTCCTAGTACGTTTCATGGGGATATCTGTTACTTGAGAACCTTAAGCCTGGATCACACGTGGCAGTAAAATCCTTTGTATACCAAACACTGTTTCCTCTAGTATGCGGAAGTCCATGGCGTACCTGACGATTTCCGATACTCTACCTGTATACTAATAATAAAGTATATTCAACGGTCGTTCAAGTGCACCGTGTGTACGTACCTTAAGGCGAGCCATTAAATCTTCAGTATTTTTCGTCATCCCGTCGCAACGACAATGCAACGCGGCATCAGAAAAGACGCGAGGAACCCGCGACTAATCGACGCGTGTCCGCGCATGAGTCGAGACCTCCGTAAAGGGTACTTGGATTTTAATTTTTTTTTTCAAAATTAAAAAAATTTTTTTATTTCCCATTAGCATTATACTTCTGTCTTACATACGTCAGGCCAATGTCTCTTTTGTCTCCTCTAACAGCGTCTCTTCTGCGAAGGTGATGACACGCTAAACTAATGACGACAATCTATCGTATCAATCTAGTACTATTCATTGCCATACACATGTTCCTTATGTTACTATACAATAGTCACTAAAACCAGGGTGGCCACCTTCGAGAAGCTACATAACCCTCGCGTGCCTAACGTTGCTTTACGAGTCTCATTTCCCGCAACGTCATTCCACCAACCACCACCGCCGTCATCAGTGGCAGCACCATCGCATTACCAACCCCCACTTCATCCCTTAAGCATTTTACCATCCCTTACCAACTGTAACGGAATTCCAGGAGAGACGGTATTACACAATACCAATTAGCCTATTTTCGAGTCTGTCGATACTACGTCCCGTGTACGTCTCTTGAGGGACGTTGCGGGGATCTTTTTTTACAATTTTTACTCTTTGCTCTAATTTTCAGCTGGGAATACGTTTTGCAAATTTTTCGCAAAAATTTTTTCCCCTTTTTTTTCTATGGGAAGTCCATGGGGCTGCAGGACTTAAGTAGAGGGTTGCGTCCGCAAGACGTCATGGTCGGGACGTCGTGTTAGTGCCAGTGGGAAGTAGTCGATGTAGGAATGACACGAGCGGTTATCTCAGTGGCCACGCGATATTGTCATCAGGGTAGGAAGGGTAAAGTAGTTATGGTCTGCAGGGTAGCGACGATAAGATCTCCTTCGTAGGCCGGGCATAAGTCGACAGTGGCCTTTCTCTGCCACCCCTCCTGGTCTCTCCTCGTGACTTGGCCTGTTGCGACCATTTCCCCGATATAACCAAGACCCACGACCCTCAGACCACCGACGACCCCCCCAGCCACCCACCACGACCCATGCCACCACCCTCGCATTATCTAGCACGCGAATTAGCCCTATGAGATTTCTTGTAAGACTGTCAGCTCAGGATTCTTTTGAGTACTGGCCTATTTCTTTTTTCCTAAAAGCAAAACGAACGTGTACGCAGGACTGATCCGTCGGATAACGGGTGATTTTTTAATACCATCAAGGGTAACAGTGACTGACGATTCGGATGTTTCGCATGATTGTATTCTTATCGGACTTCGATGATTTATACCGATAGTCACTCAAAATTTATGTCTTTATCGTTCAACAGTTACGACTGTTTTGGCGCCGCGACGCCAGAGCGTCGCTAAACGAAATCGTCGAGAGGGTCTAGAACATTCTAGAACGTTTTATGTTAATGAATTTTTGGTATATTTTTTCGTGATCTCAAAATTTTCTTTAATTTTTCTTTTTTTTTATTAACCAAGATTTTTTTCTTGATCAACATACTCTCGTACACTTATACGTTATCTTGATACCGAATTATTTGAAACACATGGTATATGTACCACGGCCACTTTTATACCGACGCTACCTAGTCTCACTTCTCGAGGACGTAGTTTACTACAGTATTAAAGATAGAACAAGGACCTCGTGAAGTGGAACATTTTTACTCATGAGAAAATCTTCATCTCGCGATTACTTGGGACGAGGCACACACGCTACGTCCTACGTCCATGTACCGAAGCCATGGACCATTTTTTTTCTTCCTTGTATCTCTTTGAAAAAATTTTTTTTTTCTTCTCCACCAACCAGTACAGTCAACCAACGAGCACTGGGGTACATAATGTTTTATATAGTGTACAGTGACATAAAGGTATGTAAACACTAAGGGTAAGTGTACATGTTGTCGTCTGGAGGCACGTAGCACTGTTGCGTCTATTTCGTCCAAGAGTCTCGTACATAGCTTCATTGCCAGGCTGTTGGTCCTTTACTTCGAACCTTTACGAATAGATGAAACGGACTCATGCCCTTTTTCATAATCACAAAGAGCCACGGATAAGGCTCTAAATATTTCTTTTACGACAACCTACATTAAAAAAATTTGCTACAGCGCGTTCTATAGTCTGAGTATGCATTAAAAAAATTTCTGTATCTCAAAGATACGTCTCTTGGCTAATTCGATTTTTCAAGTAAAACCTGGTTTTTCGATAATCCGACGAACGACGATCGCTTAGGCCTAATTAACAACACGGTTAAGTCTTATCAACATAAAGGTGTATAATCAGCAGGTAAATAGCTTCCAGTAAAAAACGGTATTATCAGTAATAAAAAAAATCACTTAAATAAATAATCGTTGATTGAACGTTATTGTACAGGAGCGGTAAAAAGAAAAATTTTTGAGTTCCAAAATGTATCTTGCACAATGGCCTTATCTTTTAGTTTGATTTTATAATACACCGACTATACATATACATAGCACGGTTCTTCGCGGGATTCATTCATTGCTTTAAGAATCGTTTTGTTCCCCAGTACCCACATTCAAAATCGTCGTTCACGTTGTCGGCGCTGGCGACGCTATTCCCCCGGGAGACGCAGGTCCCGTCGTTTGTTCTTCGGCTGGGAACAGCGAAACGCGAGACAAAACCGTGCGAGCGAAGCGTGTGGCACGAATCGGTTTTAGGGACTGTGTCAAATGACAGAGACTGCAGGACTCTCGGATACGAGAATCATTGACGTTGCACTACGGACGAGGGAACGTCGTTCTCTCGAAGCGGCATTGCGAGTTGAGGTCGAAGGTCATAATGGAAGAAAAGAAGTCGTGCCGGTGTGCCCTTCAGTCGAATTACACGCCTTTATCTCCCGTGTCTTCGCAATCGTCTGGTCGAGTTTTATCTCGAGGATTTCTCTCTACGTAGGGCCAATTTTAATTGGCTTTCATTTAGATCTATATATGTATGTATCATACACGTACGTATACCGTGTGTGCGCTTTTTTTTTGGATGCTCCAGTACTACATGCCTACACGAGTATCCCGTAGAATAGCGTGGGAAAGAGTCTCTTCCGAAGGAGCAATTACACGCTTCGGTATACGTTCCTCGGGACCTTATGTATTCCCATATGCATACGTGCGATCACATATGTGCGAATTTCAATAGACTAGGACGAATCTGTGGTACGAGTTTCGGATCACTGTGGAATACATTGGAACGAGTCCTGAAGGCGTTTTTTTTTATTTTTGATGATTTTTTTTTTCTACAACTTCCTCTAGTCATCTTTATTTTAAGCTTAACGTTAGGATTTCGGACTGGCGGGAAATTCAAATCTTTGATAAGACGTTATGGCTGTACGAAGGAATTTGTACTGATATGGGTGGCGCAAAGTTTACGTGTAAATCGGCGAGAGAAATATTTTTCGTAGCATGTGCCGAATTCTTAAGGATCGACACATGCAGGACGTTACGTAATTGTAAACCAAGCCGAGGATGTGGGCGGGATCGTCCTGGACAGGACTTCAAGGAGCGATCGTACCCGGGACTAATCGAGAGACTCCAGCAGATGTTACGGGTGTCTGCCTATAGCAGTTACCCAGTCAGCCTATAGTGCCTTCGTTATCTAACGATCGTTAGGGACTTCCGGAAAGTGTGCGAAATATTGAACCTCCTTGAGCGGCTTCTTTAACGCGTTAGAGGAGCAAGAAAAAAAGATTTGGTCCTGTAACGGGAGTCCTTTTCCGCTTGACCGTTAATTGTGACGCTTCTTGAAAAAGGCATGATATATCTATATATGTATGTCCGGGACACAGATTGACATATCCTATAGTAATTTTATATAGGCAGGCCTATTTTTACTATACTTAACTGTATGTACAGTCAATAGAGTACCCATGGTCGGACATGTGTGAAATTAGCTTAATCTTTCGGCTCGGATGACAATGCCTATAGAATCCTGTCTACATACGTGTTGGACATGTATCATGTGTTCACCGGTGACAAATCTCACCCAGTCGTACCCCTATGTAGCAGCACTGTCTCCCGCGCGTGTAAATACATTAGAGGATGATCCCCCATAGGCGTAGGAGTCACTGGGCAATAGGAAATGTCTACTAGAACATATAGGGACATGTCCCGGGACTGTGTGAATGGGATGTAATTTTTTTGTTGAAAATTTTATAAAATTCTTAAGGCGGATATTCAAGGGGATATCCTTATCTGGGATTTTAATTTTGGTTAAGGGGAGGAAAATTGATCGGGCGAATTTTCTTCGTGTAAGGTCATCCTACGCTACTGGCTGGCAGATATCGGTGGGGCAGTAATTTCACAATGAGCCAGCTGGCGCGTGCTAGAGGGAAAGGTTGCGACCCCTAATGTAGTTATATAGTGTACTTTAACATGGGGCATACACGTATGTGTATATATAGGTATATTGAGAGGGAACGTGCGTAAGGGCGACAATAAACGTGGATGCCTCAGCCCTTTTGTTACGGCGGTTCTCGCGTCAATGCACCCGGAATCTCCATTTCGTACGGAACTTTTACCCCACTTCCTGTTCTTCCTCTCCTTATTTCGGTCCTCTCGGTATTTACCAGATGCACAAAGCCCCCACGGAATCAACCCCCTATTTTACGTCCAGTTGGCTAATTGAGTCATTCGCTCGAAACTCTTGTGGATTCGGTCCAATCGGTTTTAGGGGTATGTTTACGCCTATGGGAAATTTTTTTTTTTTTTCGATTCGTACCCGATTACTATCTTCTGATTTGGTCGCTAATTGGAAACTGGAAAAATGATTGAAAAAAATTATTTTACATCGATCCATCCCAAGTACAATCTCTTACCTAAGTATCGTATAACTGAGTTTCGAGTTTACCTATTCAGCGAGAAAACGACGGGAACGAAGAAAAGTTTCGAGTGCCATTAAGGCAGTCGGTCGAAAATCGTTTCGCGTCGTTGAGAACTCGTCGAAAAGTTCTTTTTTTTTTTTTAGTCGCCTACGTTAACATGTATCTGAGCGACAAAAGTCACGCGTGCATATAATATTTAAAAAAAAAATTAAGTCACAAACTTTGGTAGGTGGAACGTATATTTTTTGAATATCTATATAGGGTGGGTCCGTGCGAACAGGATCTGAAAAGTGATGAACGATTAGAGAATGAGATAATTTATTAAAATTCTTTTTTGCATCTGATACATATATTTATGCACGTGGACCGAATCCGTATGAATAATTTCGTCGGAATAATCATCCCCCAAAATCTTACCCCCCCTCTCGCCCCTTCTACTACACTAGACGATCTGTATTATATCAGTCCAATCCGGTCCTGAACACCCTCAACCTATAACGTCCCGGCGTTATGATTAAGTAATAAAACATTTAGGCCCAGCTACCCCCCTTTTACCACCCCAAACTGAAAAACATCCCTCTTGTCATATATATACCTACCCATACCCACGTGACTTATAGCACACACGCTTATGCCTTCAGCCAGACTCCCATACGTGGTACAGGGCGTGACGACAGATGCAGCGGAACATATCAACCCCTACTGGGCGTTTCAGATTTTGCTAGCATATTTTTTTCTCTTCTTCCCTTCTTTTTATTCCGATCCCATATATATATATACATATACATATATATGTATACACAGCCTCCGAGGTTCCAAGAGAAACGAATCCCCAGCTCCGACTAATTTCTCTAATAGCAATAAAGGGATGATACCCAAGGTCTGTCTTAATTTTTCGCAAGGGTAGTTCGGCTCGCGTGACCAATCGGCAGGGGGTGGCTTTAAGTTTCCGCCAATCAGAAGCCTCCGTCGGACTTATAGACTCGTTCCGATACAGCCAGAGCCTCTCGATGTGCACGAGGTCGCGTGAGTCCTGACAATAGTGCCGAAGGGATGCCAGGGAATTTTAAGGGATGATCCTACCCCACAAAGCTGATTTATCAGACCGACCAAGCTCGCGGATTGACGTTAATACCCGTTATTTTGACCGATCGGAAAGTTTCTTCCTGTCTGGTTACCCAGACTCGTTTCCTCCTACGAGAGACCTATATTCGATGTACCGGGTGGAAAAATTGTTTTTTACAATTTTTATACAGTTACGTCAAGTCGTTAAGAACTACTGTTTACGAGGGTCGCGTAACGACCGATAAATGTTGTGGTTGTTGTTGTTGTTATTATTATCCCCTAACCCATCAACCTCGTTAAACGACCGAAGCGCAAATCGATCGATGCCACGAAATAATTATCGGGATCGATAATTGTTAAGAGCGTGTACCGTGCCAACATGGCCACCGTATGATTGGTGTTCCTAAACCCCATAGAAATAGACACGTGCCGGCAACCCTATGGGAAACCCTCGGTTTCGGTCTTGCTTCGATTCCCTCGCTGTACACCAAGGTAAATGCATGTTTAACTGCAGTCTAAGGGTGCAGTCACACCGTGCCGAATTTATGGGTCGTTATGGAACCTCTTCGATCGTTCCGTAACCCCTGATGGACGTTCAAAAAATATTACATAACCCCGTAACAAGACATTCTCAGAGAAATCATCCCCTAATTAAGAAATTGAAACCAAAAATTTATACAGGACTAATTAATTTATTTATACGTAAGCCAATATGACAGCTGAATCGGATCGATAAAGTTTTTCTGTTACACTTTTTTTCTACCCCTCCGCACCCTCGATCAGCCCTTATTTTTTTCATCCCTCAAAAGATGATCTCTCGTGGGCGGATCCTCCTACGGTTACATGCGACTAACTACTATAATACACAAAAGTTTGACAATGGCGTATGGTTACAAGCATCTGACCTCGTGTAATATGTCACATTACAATATGAATGCACCTTCATCATCCCTAACGGTACAAACGGCATATCCAGAGCACGCGCCAAAATCGGACCAAAAAATTCATATCCAAAAAAATTTTTTTTTTAATTTTTCTACCTCAACCGTCAACTCAAAATAAAAATCCTTAAAGCGTCTCAAGTGTAACAGGAACGTGATAATGAGGGGGGTCCATCTTTCGCTTACTGTCCGTACAAGCTTACGTGTCAGATATCTCAAATACCCAATGCTCAGAAGTTTTAAAGCACCGTTCACATCACTACCCTAATTTAGTCATGGGTAACGAAAGGGCGTCGCGGTTACGACCTTACCAGGTAAAACAGTTATGAACGAAGCAGCAACACTCGTAAGAATGAGCCGTTTCACGGTATGGATATAGGGGAAAAGTCTCGTTAGGTACCTTCTGCATTAGGTACCTACCTGGAAACGTTATAGTAACTAGATGGAAGGCCAACCAAGAGAGGCATAAATAAGTTCGATGGTTTATCTCGCGAGGCAGCCGCTTAGACAATTACACGCTGCAAGGCTGGCAAGGCAACACGCGAGCTTCCGCAACGTTCGCGTAATTGCTTCTAGTGTGGCTGCACTGCCTGACCTGAACAGGATGAACGGAATGGCCAAGGGTTCATCACCTAACTTGCGACTAGGTAGACCCAGTAGAATACAGTAAAGTAGAGACAGGTATATATATACATATACACTGTTAAAAACAGTTGGTAAGACTGGTTAGCTAGAAAATTGTCCCTAGTTCATCAGACCACATCAGACCCAGTGAAAGAATCGTACCAATAGACCAGGGGACGCTGACGTCGGATCAAAAACAAATAATGAGATAGGAACCGAAGGGATCCGTGAAACGGTACCGTGGCCCCTACGTCACTTCCGCTTGCTGATATAGACTGACGCATAATTTCCGCTTCTGGAGGATCCATCGATCAAACACTCCAGCCGATGAGCTTCTTCGGGAAGACAGTGCCGGATGGTTATGTCTTGGGTCTGTGTGTAGATACAGTGGCGCTTCGAGATACGAGGGGCTGATTATTGTTATTGTTTTTGGGAGGCGTGGTTATGATTTTTTGGAAATTTTCAAATCATGCATCGTTAAGGGCCCTTTCTTTTTCAAAATTTTCTCTTTGATTTTCTAGTGGCTTTATCCGTTACTGATTTTTGTTGTTTTGCTACTTCAGCTTTCCCCCTCTCTGCAAGGCGGTATTTATTTGGAACCCTTTGATGGACTTCCTCCTCTTCTTCGAGGTCTCGTGTTGCCTCATAAAGAACTTCGACATTCGTTGGCACAAGCTTCTGTGTCACTGAAGTGGACCGCTTCGTCCCAGCCACTGAAGTCTCTTTGGGCCTTCATTTCACGCCTCCCTGCTACGAGGATCGAAGCGTCTCACGCGTTCCAGACGGTCCGATCCCTATAAATCACAGCGCATACCCAAATTTTACTTAGCACGTATATTGGTAAAAGTTACTAGAAAAAAAAATCACCAGATCTCACATATCGTATTGAGCAGAGTACATTTTTTTTTTTTCGTATTTCAATAAGCAATGTATAATCAAAATAGGAGATGACGCTAATGGCGCCATCCGAGCTTTCCCACGACTCCTTTCCTCGTATCTGCAGGAAGCCTGTATCTCCTAACGAGAATATCCCGGGCTGGTTCTCTGCTATAATAAAGCAACCCTATATATATATATATATATTTCCCGGAAAAACAAATGAAATTTTGAGATATCAACCTCCTCCATTGAGAACCGATAACGATTCTTATCTCCGCTAGAATTATCAATGCGGATCGTTCTTTTGGTTCGACAAGCTGGTCAATTGTTACCGATTAGATATTGTCGATTCGCCAGTCGTTTATCGTGACTCTACTCATTTTCTTATAACGTACACACACTTATCTATCGACATATATATATGTACCCAAAAAAAAAAAAATTTTGATTAATAATTAGCCCAAAAAATTCCATATCGAATTTCATCTAAAATTTTTCAATTCGAATTTCCCGCCATCGCGGCCAATTGAGACTTTGAATTTTTCTAGGTTAAAAATAATTCTCGTATTTTTCATTGATCCTGATAACAACATAACGTAATGACGTTCAAGAAATATGACCCATCATCCGATGCGACCTGAGGTCACTATCTAGCTCCGTGCAAACAAAGCCAGATTGTCACCAGGACTTCCTGGAGTCAGCGAATGATCTGACCTTTATCTCCTGTTATCTTCTAGTTGTTTAGACTGGTTTCCCGTGTAAGTGACACATCGTCCAGAGAACATCATATGTGATCCTCAAACAACGCAGGTGGCGAATAGATAAAAATTCTTCAAGTCACCGACACAAAGGATCATTCATAACTATCATCCTCGTGTTTTCATCTATAATGACGGATACAGATCTGTTATCAAAATCGTATCGTGAACTTTCCTAGAAGTCAAAATAATTAATTACCCAAGGACGAACAATAAAAATGATAACTGATCGAAATAACATACCACTTTTTTTTTTGGATATGATAGAAAAAAAATTTTTTTTCCACCACTTGACATCCTTCACGTCCAACCGTGAGAAACTTCAGACATCCACTGTCATGCGTAAAACATATCTTGGTTCATTAGCGACTTCATTATCAGTCATACATAGAGATACGTTTAGGTACCTACGTTGCGGAGCAACCTTGTTGGTTGATATAACTATATCTACAGTCGCCAGATTTTCCCCTGGGAAAAAAAATCATTAATCTTACGAGCTGGTTGATTAAAAACTAATAATTATTATTATCGTCATTATTTGTTAGATGTATATATATATATGTGTGTGTGTAATTGTTACGATTAAAAGAAATATCTTTAATAATTAAGTTTATTATTATATAATTCAATTATTATTTTCTTGTCTATTATTTTATCAGGCCCGCGTAACTTTAATGATTTTAATGGATCTTTTTTTTATCCAGTATCTACAGATCCGAGCTGCCGGCCAATAATGTATCGATATCATTGGTTTATATCTACCAGGTCATTTTTAATGACAAATGCCATTTCGCAATCACGTACTCTGTGTTCATATTGTAACTTGCCGAAATGATAATGGCACGCGATATTGAACAAGGGGGGACCCGGATAGATAGCAGGCAATATTGTGGCCTGGTAGAGGAACAATCAGTTTGTCTGTTGCCTTGAAAAAGTTTACTCTACCTATTAGACTAAATAGATTTTTGGTTAGCGAGAGAAATTATTTTACGTCGATTCGTGGATCGAGAGGAGATCGAAGTGAGGATCGAGAATGACGGTTTTTTGATCAATCGAAGAGTATTGGTTTCGGCCATTGTTTTTTATCGTAACGTGTTTTACGAGCGAAGGGATGATTTTTGACACGAATCGTAAGTACTTGATTTTTATGTATTTTTAACAAAACTGACTTTTTGAGTTTTGTCATTGGTGTTTTTTGTTTTTTTTTGTTTTTTTTTTACGGAAAATTTTGATCGTTTCTGACATCCTTATTAAGCGTTGTTGTCATTGATTAATGAGATTGTGATCAATTTTTGGAGGTAAAATTTTCTTTTTTTTTTTTTCTTAAGAACTCTTTTGGTGATATATTTGTAGCATTTGCATATTTTCGTCACTGCGAATGATATATTGTTCCTGGGATCTATCATTATTTTTCGTTAAGTTGTCTTCCACGTCCGGACAAGATACAATGCTTGTATTAAGTATTACAAACAACGTAGATAAGAACAGCATAGATAACGAGACGACAGGTAGTTTCGATTGATGAAGAAATTTATTATTTCCACTTTATACTGGATGTAATAAAACCAATGATCTTTTTTCGTCTCACTGTAATTAATCGATTCCGAATTGAATTCTTATCACGATTGCCAAATCTGCAATGACGCCGCAAGTCGATATTATAAAAATTGGTGATCGAAATCAATAAATGAATTAAATAAACGGGATACGTTACTCTTTGAAAAAATTAGAAAATCATTGACTATTATTTTTATTATACAATTTCAGCGATTTTACATACGATATATATTTTTTTCAAATTTACTATAAATACGTTAATACGTGTAATCGTTGTCAATCACGTAAAAAAGAGACTGGCCGGTATTAAAAATACGACCCAAAAAAAAAATGAACGGAAATTAGAAATGAGCGGCGAGCGGCTTGTCTATTCTCTTATCTATATATATTTTCTCGATCAAATGACTCAATGCGATTCGTATGTCAAAAATCGACAGGAGCGTTCGCCGATTCAGATAGGGTGTCGTGTCTATAAGGAAGATAAGATTCCGAGCAAAGTGCTCGAATCAGGAAGACGCGATCATCGGTTAATTACGATAGGAATATTACCGATGAATATTGATAACGATTTACGGTACCGAGAAATTTTTTTGAAATACGCTGTCAATCGTGAATTTCAATGAAATGAAAACAATAGCACGTTATAAATAAATTAATTAATCTTTCCACAACCCAGAAGGGAGATAGCGTGGGAATTAATATATTTTATCTATTAGGTAATTTGATATAAAAAGTTGAAAGGGTCTTGATAGGTAAACAATAACAATCATATAATTAGCAAAAATTCTATAGCACAGATAATAGAAGGGGTATCGATAATCATTTGATAGGATCGAATGACATATGTAAAATCCTTAATTCATGGATTTTTACGATTTATATGATTTACCTATTATCGATACGTAATAAATAATTCATTAATTAAAATTGATCGCATTTGCGAAGGAAAAAAAGGCCGATCGAATTGAGCGAAAAAAAGAAAATTATGAAAATCATATTTTTTTGTGAAAATGGGAAAAATATTTATTCAAAAATTCGAATCTCGTACGTGATTGTAGAATCATTCGCGTAACATATATTATCGGATAAATGATTAACGTCGTGCTGAAATTATTATTATCTGTATACTATTGTGCGAGATACTATACACATATGAAATATATATATATGGTATCATATATGGCCTATCAGAATTATTTATTTCACACTTACCAGTCGACTGATGACTTTAATTATGTAATTTATATTTTTAAATGAAATTACATTTTTGATAATTTCCATGTGTCAGAATATCATTGTGATTATTCAACATTGAATACGAAGAATGATCAATTCGAGAAATATTTTTATTGTCAGTATGTCTGTCCTTCTCTCGCGCATGGAAGAGCCCATAAGTCTGTCTCTCTCGCACTCATTGTGAGTATAGGAAACTGTAGAAATCTGAGTCCGAGCTATATACGCTTTTTCTTACGAGCCTTAATGGCTATTTCGTACGCTTATGTCACGTGTATAAGCGTCTTTGCGTAATTTTTTTTTTACGGATATTGATTAATTTTATTAATTTTTGATAGTGAAACAATTGGCTGTCGATACGCGATTAAAATGATCGAATGGCAACTGTCAAATCTAGTTGGTGCATTTGATCTGAATTTACCTGTATATTTGTATAAGTATATATACTTAATTATATATATATAATTCAATATATATATATATATATATATAATATAGATATCTAATCGATACATTATCGAAGTTTGGTACCAGAGTACAAAATATATATTATCATTTGAAACTGTTAATAATTGTATATCGTATAGTAAATTTCCGATAATAATTCTTTCAAGTCGCAAATGTAATTACGATCGGATAGTTAACAGCTGCGGGTTACGTAATATGTGGTAAAGAAAAAAAAAAATCAGTATTGATCTCCATTCGATTACGATAAATTTCAATCGATTGATATCGATAATGCGTAAAGAAAAAAAAGAAAAAGCGAAAACAAGAGATAATGGAAAAGGACAGATCGGCGCGATTCCATAATTGAAATTAAAAAATACGTATTTTTGAAATATTAAAAGATAAATTATTTTTCAATTATAAATATCTTATCTATTATTTATTGTACATCTCTTCAATCATTGACTGTTCTGACATTGATAAAATGATTAAAATAATCGCGGCTTAAAATTTCATTATCTTGACTGCATTTTGTATAGACGAGGTAATCGTAATGCATCTGTATGATTGTTGTCTGCGATTAAATATTTTGAAAAATTTTTTGATTACAAAAAAGTTTGAAAATATGTGGACGTAAAGTGTCGCAGTGGCGTAAGTGCGAAAAGTATATGGTAAAGTCGCGCTAAAAATTTTTTTTTCAAAATTATAATTACCTGTTTCCATAAAAGAAAAAATAATAATTTTTTCTCGCGAGTAACTTGGCCAAATTTCGACTGATACGTATATATGGTAGACAGATATATGTATACGTAGCCGTACAGTGGCGGGGAAGTGCGAATGAATAAGCGTTGCGTACGCGCCCTAAGGACCTTCATAGCGAAGGGATGGATTTGGGGTTGGTTACAGGACGTCAGGGGAGAAAAATGAGTGAAATCCATTAGAGGGTGGAAGTCCATGTCTCTGACCTCTGTCGACTCTGTATACCAGACGCACCCTCACACTTATACGAAAGTGCACCCACGCGCGATTCGCACGAGCTGAGAAGGCGTCGCGTCGCCGCGCGTCGTGTCATAATCCCGGGATGGCTGTAACGTCACGTGCATCGCTAATGCGTTTTTCAATTTTTTGCACAGTCCAATACAAAGATCCTGCACGAGCAGAATACACGAACGCTTGTAAAAATTTTTTTTTTTTTTCAAAATCCACAAAAAACTTTTTTCAAATTTCCCAAAAATGACGAAAAAAAAAATAAATAACCAACGAGCATCTCCGATCTGGCCAAAAGTGATATTTTTCGAAAATCCATCCCTCTCTCTGAAACGTACTGTAAACAAATAAACGCGGCATATGCGTCGGGACGCCAAACAATCGGGCGTCGATTATCGGTGCTCCGTAAGAACAATGAAAATTTGTACGGGTGGACACAACTGATATTTACAAAGTTATTTGTAACAGCGGCACATTGAAAATTGCATCGGTCATAAGGCTTCCGTACGAAGGTTTCACGTACAATTGAATTGTTTCATTGGACGCCCGCAATCGGCGCTGGGGTCGCTCGAGACAATGAGCGTCGAAGCCCTGTTTGGACATGTGGTCGCGTGTTTCGCGATCTGCGATCTTACCAGGCCGATTGTCGCGTCGTTTGTTCGTTAATGGGACTGATTGTGGTTAGTGATCTTGAAACAAAAAATCACCCCCCGCGCCAGGGACGGATTTTACTGGGTGGGGGCCCATCTGTCGAACCCCGAGAGAGAGAAGAAAAGAGCATCCGCAATGCGACGACCAGGATTGCTTTCTAGTGGCTCGTCGTTTAACCCTTAGCATAAGGGGTTGGTTAGGTTGGGTTAGACATAAGGGTAGTAGTTTCGCGTTTTTACACGCGATATATGTAATAAGGGATATATACAGATATACACACTGATAGTAACCCACTCGAGCTTTCTGTCCTTGGTTTGATTTTTTAAAACCGATCTGTAACGAGAATCGATCGATTCTCCCTTTCCAGTATTTTCATCGTAATTATCTCAATTATGAGAGACGATGATTTTTTTTTTCTCTTATTTCTTCTACTCTCACCCCTACGATTCCTGGCTATATTTTTTTTTTGCCTTTTTCTCTCACTATTAAGTTCCTATGGTATTATCGACTTCGCGGCTGCACTTATGGTTTAACGTTTAACCGAGTGCTGGATTATTTTCACACCGAAAAGCTTTGGATTTCTGGTCGAAATTTCTACGAGACACCCTGTATATGTACTTTGGCTCGTTCAACGCTTCGCGCACCCTGCATAACGTGTAATGCGGTGTAGTAGCGGGGTCGTGGATTCTAGCAATTACACACCCTCAAGTACCTTGCGGGACGGGTCCCCCATTAGGATAAGAGAAGAGGGATGCTGTGGGACTGAGAGGATTTTTGGATTTGTACCCAGACTGATATACTTTTATTACTGTGATATTACGAGCATGCGTGTTTGGGTGGTATATAGAAATTTTGAATTTTTTTTTTTTTTTGATAAATTTTTTTTCACTTCTCTTGTCTGTCTGGACTGTTTTGGGATGAGATATTAATTACCATCCCGTTATAACGGTGTGATAACTTCGCCCGAACCCATACTGGCAAGAAGCTTATGGATTACCACCCTGTTTATAGGGGTAGTGTCTTTACCCCAAATCCCAACAAAAACAGCAGACCCTCTGAGTGCTCTGTCATGTTGGTTGGTAATACTGGATGCTGGGCTGTATCGGGCATTGCCATCTATACTGTCAGTGGACACGTTATCAGAAAGCTTTGATAAGATAATTAATTGTTATCGTATACGTCGTGTGGAATTTTGAGAAAAAATGTGAAATATTTATTTTACGATCAAAATTTTTATCTGGAATAAAATTTGGAATTTCTTCAAATTTCAGGGTAATTTTCTTTAATTTTTTGAATCATTCACTGGCTTATCGATAACAGTACAGGGGTTGTTGAGCCGTGACAAGAGTCATCATCCTGAGTACATTTGATCAAAGCTCCATAGGGTTGCGTTTGATGTCCCATGCAAACCGTGCGTGTTTCGAGCATATAGGACATTTCAACACGTATCACACGCAGTAGAATTACCAAATTCGATATTCAAAATTTTTTTTTTGATTTTTGATATTGACAAATTATGGTTAGGGGTAGGTTTTATGCTACATAGGTGTATAGGTAATTTGTAAAGAGGGTTGATATTTCGAGTTTCCTTTTTTTTTGTTATTATTTATGATAACGATCGGGAAACAACCCTCGCTACAGGTTGATTCATATTTGATGGACATTCGTTTCGAATCGGCATTTGAAATTGAATCCCTTTGTCTCGGGAGTTCTCATGTCGCGAAATCGCGAGTTCTCAAGTCGCGGGCGACACTTCGATTCTCATCAGTTATTTATCGTTTTCATTTGTTTCTTCGACGGCTGAGGGTGCCGCTGCGCTTTTCTTTTCCTTCTTCTTATTCTTCTGTTTTCTATACGGCAGACGCGGAGTGTCAGGCTCATCAAAAGGGAATTACAATAGGAGGAGAGGAAGTAGGGAGAAGGGAGAAAAAAAGAAAAAAAAAAGTAGGAAGATTATTAAGAAATGAATGAGAAATGGTGGCTGAGTGAGAAACGGTCCAATTTGCATTGTGAATTATGGATGCTCGAAAGTCTCATAGGAGAAATTTCAATTCGTATATCTCTTTATTTTTTATTCGAAATATACGAAAAGGAGGAGAAAAAAATGGACGACTTCGTAAAGGGAAAAATTCTCACGAAAATTTCAACGCGATAATTGCGACCCATTGTCGATGCGATTTAATCGAATTTTTGGAAACCTGCGATGGGTTAACCGCAGACAATAACAGTGAAGAAATAAAAAGGGGCCTGACGCGCTACCCCCCCCCTCTTTTTTCTCAAAAAAATCCCTTCGTTTTTCTTTTCTGTTATTACGAGAATACAGGGTGCTTCTCCATGCGGTACTTCATACTCGATGCACGAAAAGGGTGAGTTTGACTCTTGTCGATTTTTATTATTCTCTTCCAGGCATCCTTTACCCTCTTCTTCCCCTTTCACGAGTGTCCTTATTGAATTCCTCAAAGTCTTACTTTTGATTTTGGGTTCCCATGTGTCTCCACTTGAATAACGAAAAAACCTGCTTGGCTTCTTTCATACGAATCACGTAGCCCATTCTTTCGACTCGTTACATGTCACTATAATTTTTTTTTTCCTTCGCACTATTCCTCTTGACGAATTTCGAAATGCCGTTCGGGATATCGATCACTTGTAAAACGGTCCATTTTTTTTTTCTTAGTGTTCTCAAAGTCCATCCCCACCGATAGAAAAATACTAATTCACTTACGCATATCAGAATTCATTGAATTCCAAAAAATTTCAAGTACTCTATTACCCAGTTAAATTTTAAAAAATTCATATAAATTTCTTAATTTTACGACTCAAAAAAATTCCTATCTAAAAAAAAACAACAAGTCCCTAACGATATTCACAGTAGGCATCGGTAACTAAGTCTTACCCCCCCCCCCCTTCCCAATTCGAATCCCCCCACAGCGTCATTGATTCTCATATCCATTGTCAAATCCGAAGGGGGTGAAAAGAATTGTTAGAAATGAAGTAAAGAGGTGTGAAAAGAGGGACGTTTTTCATCCCCATTCCCGTACTGTCCATCAATTACATCGATTTCTTCCGAAAACCTGGATACTCGGTGACTGCCGTTGGATCGAAGACATTCGATTCCCAGATGTTCGCTGACTTTAAGGGTTGAAAATTAGGGGAGGGTAGAAACGATGATTGGAGGGGATGAAGATGCCGAATGCATACCTCTCTACCCTCTTTACCCCTTCCACATGACCAAAACTGAATTTTTTCTCCTCCCGCCCCTCAATCCCCTCCTGTAACACAGTCATCATCTATCTCGTTTCCATTAAAAAAAAATCTACACGTCTACCAACCTACCGCCAGTAACATCTCCCAATTCCGAATCCTCCATTCCACGTGAATGGAATCAGCTACTCTATTCTTCCGGTTGAATAGCCAAAGCCTTCTGTGTCCTTCCTGATGGAATGACGATGGCAGATATCGCTGGCTCTTATCTATCCGAAAACGTAATCGCAGGACGATTGTCCGAATGAGGGATGTTACTAGGGCCCGCCGAGTGGGGAGGGGTCCGTCGGGGATCGTGGTGGATTTAGGGGATCGGATGCAAGGTGACGATGGACCCCCCTTCCTGCCCCCTTGCATTCCGCGAAATAACCCTCGTTTGCGCATTTCCATTTTACTTTGGGTACGGGGGGGTCTCTGGTGATCCTATCGGATCAAAAGTAGGTATCCAGTAGGTACCAACCCCTTGGGTGGAGCAGAGTTCGCTTAAAGTTTAAATTTTGTTTATCGGCTCGGTCGAAGCTTCAGGGTCCAAGATGGGGGGGTCAGGGGTTCAAGTACCCCGACTGGATGGGGATTTTTCTAGAATAGCACCCTACGAGACGGTCAGCCCTTTGTTACCCTTGTTTACGAGCCGGGCGTGAGATCGAAAACTACTGATTCTATTATCCTTTCGTGGGCACTGCTAAGGGCGTAATCGCACTGCGATGTGCTTAGGATTCAGGTTGGGTTGGTACTACTGTTTTTTTTTTCTGCTGGATATTACCGAAGATTAACGAAGAGAAGTGGTCATTGAAAATCTTACAGCCCTCTCTTCTTGACTCTCTTATTTATTTATCTTCTCGTGAATTAATGGGCTCAGTGGAAATCAGTGTTTCCGGACTTTTTCATCCCTTAGCGAATAGGGGATGAAGGCGCGAATTTCGAAATGGTCCTTCTTCCTTAATTACGATCTTGCGGGACATAGATTATGATGTTGCAGAGATCAAAAACATCTGTTCCTCCACCCTTCGTAACTTCACCCCTGGTTCTTCGCGTGGGGTGCCGCAGGGGTTGTCCTTTGCGCCCAGTCCCACGATTTTATCGAAATTCGCTCTTGGCCCAGCGAGAGTGTCCGTGAGATCTGAAAAATTTTCAAAAATCAGATAAAAAAGTATAATGAAGGTAAAAAAAAATTTTTCAAAATTTTCAATCCGCCCTTCAAGACAGCCCCGGGCCATCGAATGGCGCTCAATTGAAAATTAATAAGAACACGAGATAAAATTAATTTAACGGCGGGTGCGCTCCGGGCCTGAGGCTATGTACAGAAAGCCCGAATCACAATGGCGAATGGGCGAGCGAGTGGGCACCGCAAACTCCGTAGCTTCGTGGAAGCCACGTTCAAACCAAAACATAATTAGCCTGCATTGTTAATACACCAATATTTGTACACTGTCCTGCCACCACTGTAACACGAATATACCACTGGCTATTGGCTCTTTCCAATAAGCGTGCATTTTGTTCCCGTTCGATACTGTTGATTCGCCTCGTCTCTCCTTTTTTTTTCCCCCGTCCAATTCTACTCATATAACACCTATACCCGTATACACCACATTTCATTGGATAATCACAGCCGATATTAAACGTAACAGCAGAGCCATTCACAGAACTTCCAATTCCCCCCCAAAAAAAGCCCGTTATAAAATCGCACACGATACAAAACCCACCAAGAGCGATAACAAGCACGGAACAACGAATACTAAACGTATACCCCGTGTTCCGTATTAAACTGGATAAAAATCGACGGTTGACGAAATCACTGAGTCGTCGTGACGGAAAAGAAGAAGCCGGCTGGTAGCGAGAAATACGCAGGAGGTGATGAAGCGGCGGTAAGGAGAATAGAAATTTGCGGATCAAGGAGCAGTATGTTTGGGAGGACCATATAAAGCATACGTGGACCGTATATATATATATTCAAGTAGAGTATAGGTATGTACATCATAGGTAGCTATAAGGGTGGAGCAAGTTAAGGGGAGGCCAGCGCATAAGAGAATCGGGTCTTCCGTTAGTTCTTCGTCTTCCGGTGACTTCCGGTGGCGGAAGAGGACAATGAGCGCAGTAGTGAGCGCACGCGGCGCTCAACAATTGCGTCTCAAGTTGCGCAAGGCGGGAGGGCGTCGCTCACGAGGCTCCCAATACCATTGAGCGTACTTGCTTCAATGCTTCGAAGCACATTAGCAGCACTTTATAGAAGCACTGCCTTTAGCTATCTTTCTCCTTGCTTTATGTCTCTGCATATAATGTGGGTATAGGTGTGTGTGTATATATATATATAGAGAGAGAGAACAGTGGGATAAAGCCAGGGCGAACTCGACTCTACAAATTATAGAGTTCGCTTGGCCGTTACGGCAGTCATCTGCTTTAACAAACGAGACCACGAGGAAAGACGGTGAAACGTTAAGGCCCAATGCGAGTACATTGGGCCTTACGAGATCTCTAGTGGGTTACGCGGGGCCCATTAGGGGCCCCGTTGGTATTCAGTGATTGTGAGACGAATTCTTCGGTACAAGGACTCGACTCACTGACTCTGCTCTGGGTCCTCTGTTCCTTTTCTATCAGATTTCTTTCTTTTTTTTTTTTTGTTCCACTTATTCGCTCGCCTTTCGTTCCGTCCTTGTTTTAATGTGGCTTTGTGAGCTCCTACTGGTAATCGCTTGGGGTAGATCAAGGAGTCACTGGATTTTTATGCTGAATCGGGTACTCGAGATTGTTTAGTGACTTTGAGTGATATATATATATGTATGTATGTTTTTTTTTTTCATTTGGACAATTGGGACCCTTTTTTTTAATTGGGCCTTGTCTCTCGATGCTGTGGACAAACGTGGGACCTTCTCTGGACCGTTAACGGTCTAGGGGAATGTCATGGATTGGTAAGAGGTCGTGACCTTTTGACACTTGTACTCCAGACATCGTTTATCGCGTAAGCGATTGCTAGTTCCAAGAGAAGTTTAAAAGTTTGTTTGATTTCTTGCTTTTTCTTCTTATTCAGACTCCTTCGACCGAGTCCTCGTGTTCCTTATCGACTAGCTGCTTCCGTTGATTTTTAATCCTAGCAGGCGACCCACTTTCTAAGCTTCCCACTCAAAGACTGACCCCACGCTCTTCGGTATTACTACGTTATAGTAGGTAAAGCTTGTTCCACAGGGCAATAAAAAGTTTTCACTTTGACTGTTATGCGTATGTATATATATATATATATTTCTTTCGCTTTTATTCCACTTCATTTTCCGTAGGTCAATCTATAAAAGGTCAAACCCACGAGTCCTGCCCACGTTGCACCGTGAACTTTTCATTGAGTAAATTCTCGAGCGGTGAGACTATTTCACGAAGCAGATCCTTTTATCAGGACATGATGTCCTTTGAGCGTGTCAGTCAGCCGCACGCCTGTAAAATTGCTTCGCAGCTGGGGTAGGTAGGCCCTGACGCGAGCCGGTAGCAGTGAAGTAGAAGGAGGAAAGTAGAGTAGAGGAGAGTGAGAGAGAGAGAGAGAGAAAGGAGAAAGGAGAGAGTCCCGAACACAGGAGACAATTTGGGGTGTGAAAAATATTAATAACGCCGTTGCAGTAAGGGATGAAGGAAGGGGCTGGGTTAAGGGATGATGTGATGGGCCAGTGGGTATGGGGTTGGTAGCAGGAGTCTCTATGGGGTAGTAGACGCGAGACCATCGAAGGGGGTGGCAAGTGTTTCTGTCAGTTTAATAGCTTCGCGCCCCCACGACCTTACGCCGACGCCGGGCGTCTCGACGGCATCGTCGCTCCACGTGTCAGAAGTTGCCACGTCGCAGGAGGTCCGCTCAGATCCGATAACCCTTTGATATTCCGGATTCGCGTCCTTTACGGATCGCCTTTATTTTTCATCCCTTCCACGTGCTGGACCAGTTCAGAAGTTTTACCGAGCTGGGAAATGTCTTCGGCAGCCACAGCATCTTCCTGGACCACTTTTGGTTTAACTTGGCGACTCGCGCTGCGAACCTTTATTAGGATATTTTTACGCGGGCATAAATCAGCGAAGCAAATATTATTCCCGTTGGCAGAAAAGGGGGTCGTTGGGCTCTTTTTCCTTTTTGTTACGCGGCCTAAGGGCTGGTACGTATGAGCTCGATGCTCATAAAGAATGATATAACTGCGCGACACATGTCTTTTTGGTCGCCAGGACGAAATATCTTAGTCGTGTATTGCACGACCGACCGTACGACTTTTTCGCTCTTGCGCGACACGGAAAACCCGCACCCTGGCGCATTGGCTGGGAATTATGAAGATTTGTATGGCCCGTTTATTCGGGCGGAAATCGCTAGCGGAATCGCTAAAGTTATTACGGACGTTAGCGACGTCACTGCGTGCGTTACTATTTTTTCTCGCTTATGCGTAACACTTGTCAGTATATATAGGTATATATATATATATATCGTTTGTATATGTAAAAAATTTACATATAAAAAGAGGCAAAAATTTATATATATATATGTGCCTCGCATATGTTGATATATATATATATAAATCGACTAACTTTATATCGATACAGAATATATATATACATATACAGGCGATTAGACGTAACTCTGAAAAATTCCGGTAGAACGCAGACCATAAGAAAGTCCGACTCGAAGAAATTTTTTAACGGACGAAAAAAATTCATACGCATAATTTTTTTTCAAAAATTCCCTAACTCGATCCGCCGTTACGTTGGCAGCGAACAACAATCGTATAATTGACATAGAATCACGAAGAAGTCGTTCTCCCATAACACGTGAGATCACGAATCTTTTGAAGTTCGGTAAATTTTTTTTTGAAAATTTTTTCCAAATTCTGTCCGAACTTTGAAAGACAGTGACGTATCAAAGAAAGTCCACGTAGAACGTCGGTACATGAATACGCATGTCCCATGCCAACCACAAAACGTCAGTGACGATCGCATATGCATATGGGATGTAAAACGGCGAAAATCTTGACAAGTCAGACGTTACGCGAACTAGCATACTAGATCCAATACCAACAGTGATTGCTGTCCTGCTGACCGTCACTCTATGTGGGGTCCCTGCCTCCTTTGACATTATTGAAAGGCCACTTTTACATGGGGTTGGCTAACCTGTGAGAAAAAAAGAGGGACAAAGAAAGCAAAAAAAAGTAACTTCACCGCATCGACGTTCGACCGCTGACCACTAAAGTCCATAAGGGCGCCACTAGCGAAGTGGGTAAAATATGCTCGTTATAAGAAAAAAAGTGAAAATCAAAAAAAAAATTCAGTCATAAAAAAATCAAAAAAATTTCAATTCGATACCACTGTCATATATACACAACCATACGAATACGTCATATATATGTATATACAAGCAGTAGCTACACAGCATAAAATTCTATCGGATCTTGAAAACACAATAAGACTAGTCTATCAAAACCGACTGGATTTCTCAAATCCAATTCCAGATATCCCTAGAATTTTATCAAGCTTTTCCACATCCCTTTTTATCTATCGATCTATCCGTCTCACTCTCTCCCAATCGCACCTCCTTCTTGTCTCGCCTTCTCTCCTTCGCGTTTCTCCTCGCTCTCTCCGGCTCTTATCAGCACCGGCTCTCGTTCCGTTCTTCGTTGATTGTGAGCAAGAGAAACCAGATCCTCCGTCTTCCCCTTCATCCGTATCCCCCTCCCGTTTCATCTGCCACTCCTCGCTCGCTCTGTACTTCGGTCAGGACGTCTCTCCGTCTTTGTCTTCTCCTCTCTCTTCCACCAGTACACCAGTATATATATATACACGTACTGGCATCCTCTACCGAACGAGGGATGCTGTGGTCGCCCGGCTGAATGGTGGGGACTCCGATGCGATAGGGGTTGCTCCGCCTGCGGGCCAACCAGCGTCCCGGAACAAACGGTTTCGCCACACCCCGGTATTCTCCTGGTTCCCTCAGGAACCGTGCCATCCTCTTCTCAACAGATTTTGGATCTTCTAGTCTGCCAAGAGCCAGCTGACACGGCGCAGCTACACTCTACCCACTCTTCTGCCTTGCTGCGCGAGAAGCTAGACCCACCGCTGGCGCTAGCGGTGTGACTTTCATCGGCATTATTATTATTATTGGCATTGTCAAAAATCAACCACCCCCCCCTCCCCCTTCTCCGCTCTAATTATTTTTAACGCAATTTATCAGTGACAGTGACGATATCTGGTACCGTTCTTATACTCAGTGTCGGAATAGTTTTTTTTTTTTCCGTTTTTTCTAATCATTCTTGTGACATGTAATTATACTTTGATTTTTACATCATTGTATACTCGTTACATACATGTACGGGTATTTTGAGTTTTGCCGTTTTTTTATAGAGGCCTTTTTTTCATTACATCGCGGCTTACGGGGGTGACGCTCATTCTCGTTAGTGGGAATGAAATTGACTGACGCGAGTGTTTCGATGCTGGAGACGAAGTTTTGTGTGTGAATTTTTAGTGATTAGGGCGGATTTACAAACTGGACGAATGAACGGTTTAGATCTGTCGCGATCAATGGTCGATTACAAGATGAGTGGTGAGTTTTTTTTTTTGTTTTTTCCCTCGCTCCCTTATACGTTGCGGTTACGTTGCGTCTTGAGACTATCGATTTGGAGTCAGTGATCCGTATCGATTTGAGATTGTAAAGCATGAACGACCCTTTGAGATATTTTTGAAAATAATTTAGAGCGATCTTCAAAACAATCTTGTCGTTTTTTTTATTTATACCTGCATTAAGATACGGATAATTTGAATTGCGTTATCGTGCCCGTGTATCTATAGTTCATTGATAAGACTCGAAATTACATAGTAACACGTTGCGTAAGAAGAGAAGGTAAATTAATGAGATCAGTTGATTTTTCTGTGCAACGTATATTATTAAAAAATTTTCATCCCTCGAATAAAAATTTCTACTGATTACGTAAAACATATTATATGTAATAGAATTTCGATAAATCATTTTACCAACCTTAAAATAATTTCGTCCCTATACGTAGCTGTCACTGTATCTCCCTTAAGTAGTTTAATATAAAATTAAAAATTCCTAGAAAAATTGAAATCTCAAATTCCACCCTTCAGTTAATATCAAAGATCCCAATATTATTTCCAAAATCGAAAATAGAACAAATGAAGATAAAAAATGAATCGTATAATACAAGATTTGACCCAATTTTATATTTCCTCCTCTCCCACCTCCCCTGCTCCTTCTTTCCCAGCAGCACCGAGTAATTGGCGAATCGATAAGATAATAATCCCCAGAGCAAACAGAGTTCCTGTAGGATCCGACCGCACGGATAATTTGAAAACGTAAAAATAAAAAGCCAAGATAAGCCCACGAGATTCACAAGGAATTCAACGCCTCAAGAAATCCGATATCACTGTTAGTTGATACATAAACAAAACACGTGTCTCCCTCGCGAAGCCTTGAGACGATCGTCAGCGTCGTCGCCGTCGTCCTGAGCGTCGTCGTCGACGTCATCCCGATCTTCGTATCACCAGGACGTCCTGTGCGGTCGAGCGTGCGGTCTCAGGGCACATGTGAACATGCCCGATGCAATCGCCACTGTTTTCCCGACACCTCTCGTTAGCCAATTTGCTTAATTATCTGAAAGTTGCCGGGTGCCGGTAGTTCCGCTGATAAAGTCCGTCGTTTCATAGAAACGGGACTAAAAGATGCTGGAGAGAAACGCGTGGAGCCCTGAAAAGAAAAGAAAAAAAAAAAATCATCAAAGTTCAAAGTTCAAAAATTACACACACAGTGATAATCGTACAAGACACTTCTTCCCTAACACGACAACCTTATCTCGATGTTATTCAAAGCTCTCGGTCAGCTTCCCACAGGCGTCGGGACGCTCTCGGCGTCCGATCCTTTAACACGCTACTTAGACTCTAATCATAAAAGCTATCAAGCGACACTCGAGTAGCGCCGCTGCTACTGGTACCGCCCTAAGATAAATCATCAATGTTTAATGAAACACTTGTTTCTCCTTTCGCCTGGTATGCACCGGAAGGTACTGCAGTCCCGTTTCCAAGACTCCTGTCGCCACGAACTATATAAATCATATATACACGTACACGAGAAAGAAAACCAACACGGAAGGGAAGTCAAAGACCTGCGCTGTGCCATAACGTTGGGCGCTTTTCTAAATATCGTAACGGTATCGCTGCGGTGGAAACGTGTGATAGGAGAGCATTCACTTGATGTCGTTCATGTCAAATGACACTTCATGCCGGATCAGGTTACATTCTTTACGACTAAGACGAATCCGATGTTGAGTGTTTGGCTTGTCGATTAGCCGGGGATTTATTTGGGGGATGAAAGGAAAAAAAAAAATAGTAGACACCATCCTTACCGATCTTTCGTTATCCCGGAAGATCAGGTACCGCGTGACTAAGGATGCTGCGTGGACCGGACTGTTTATACACGTATAGATATACAGGTGGCTGTATTGACACAGGGATCTGATCGGCAGTGAAGCCGGTGTTCGAGTCACCTGTGACTGATAACGGTCTTATCGGTAATAATCGATTGACGTTACTACGTTATCTGTCACACGATTTATTTTAGGTATATGGCGTTCGTTGTGAACGCCACCTTAACGTAGCGATTTCGCTGCTCCCGTAGGACAATATGACGGATACTTGGAACCTGTCGCTCCTTTTCGTCGACGCAGTCACCGTCGCCTCTTGTAAAGCGTGCTTAATGGTTTACTTGAGATAAACGACAGGTCGTACGGATATCTTCGTCGATTTGATGATAAGACGGCTATTAAATGGGTGCGTCGTATCCGGTGCCTGGGCAAACAAATCCAGATTCGAAATACGTTGGGATAGATATGACCTAACCTTGCTTGAGACTCGTTGGATAAATACTGTGTATATATATATATATATGCACACACATTGGTGATATATCAGGGAGACGATTTTATTTGGCCTTTATATAAATATTATTAAGACATTTATTATAATTGTATGGTGTCTATGGTGATATGGAAATATGATTTATATGTATGTATATGTGTGTATATATATATAGGAGTTCTAGGACTCCTTGAAAAACCGCCGACAACCGACCAATAAAAGCAGCTTATCGCGTCAAACATCCTCGGTTCTGGGTGTCACTGAGCGAAGAAAAAGGAAGACAAAATAGAAAAGGGAGAAAGGAGGGGGGTGGAGGGGAGGTGATAGAGAAAAAGGCGAGATTCCTGCAGAAGTGGGGGAGGAGAAAAGGAGAATAGAGGAATATATAGCATTATGTGAGAAACCAGCCGCGAGATAGCGGACACCGTTTGCAGTTGTGTGTCTAGGATTTCGGGAAGTCGTAAAAAAAAAAAAAAAGAAAATAAAGAAGGAACCGCAAACAATGCCGGGACTCGATAAGCCTGCGCAATTTTCGTTCAATCCCCTTGTGGGAAAAAATTTGTGATTTTGGACAGGGACAGGTTTGCCCGGTGGATGCGTTTGCTGTGGCAGCAACGTTTAGGCTGGGTATTTTGCATGGGACGTATGTAAATTAAATATACGTATGTATTAAATATATGTATATATACGTTAAGGGTGTCATCCCTTATTTTGCGAGAAAAAAATTTTGGTCCGTCCGTTGACCCTGTGAATTTTTTTTGTTCAGGAAGCAGCGACGAGGGCGAGGCGGCTGGGGGTGCCGGTCCGCCCGAGGGCGGAGAGATGGACGAAAATTCGCCAAGGGTTTGCAGCGATAATCCTATTTATAGAGATTTGAAGCCTTTGCACGCGACAAGTGCTCACGACGTTAAGCAAGAATATCCGCAGGCCAGGCCGGCCTATCAGAGGCGAGAATATTCGCCGGCGATGGAAAGGACGGTGACCTATAAGAAGGAGCAGCCAGCGACCCCTACGGAGGACGATAGGAAACCGTGGGATTTTAGTGTGAAATTGGAGCAGAAGGATTTCGCTCAGTCAGCTGATATCTATAGGGGCGAATACCGTGAGTTGACATTTATTAAGTAACTTTTTTGGAATTTTGAATTTTGGATAATTTTTTTTTTTATTTCAATTTTTCTTTCGTTCTATCCTTGCCCTTTGACAGCCATACGATCCAATATCAATGAAACGTCCATTGGGTAATATAACGTTGAAATAGCTCCTTTCACTTATTTTTCCTATCCACTTCCGACTTTATGAACTTTAACCTTTCCGACCCCCGTCCTCATCCTTCGTCCTCACGATGGTCCTTTACGTCCGTCCAGTACAGCATCCGCCAGGCGTTACAGTCTGATTGTAAAACGTGCGTCCTTGTGAGCAGTGCCTGTTTTTACAGAGAAAACGATAAAACAGGAACCGAGGGACTCGAAGGAACAATTGAGCAGAGATTGGGTGTCGCCGGTACCGGAAGTCGAGGTCGGTGGTTCTGCACCAGGAGGTCCTCAAGTGCGGGCACGAAAGGATATTCCACGCGGAGCACGATTTGGACCGTTTTTAGGAAAATGGGCTGACGAACCGTTCAACCCGCGTTACGCGTGGGAGGTGAGTTTCAATTATTATCATTATCACACGTCTCATTCGGATACCCAAAATTCCCGGGCAACCCTTAAATACGATTTTCAAAAATTATAAAAAAAAAACCTCCCACCCCACCCAGGCTGTAGCTAAATTTTTTTTTGGGAATTTCAAAATTCACACGAGATCCTCCGATAAAGCAATGATCTCCGCGGGATTCATCGAACCGTTTGAAAGATGATCGATCTGTTTATAGCCGTGTCCCGCAGGAGCGTTGCATCCCTCTATATACTCCTATAGATTTTCGTTATCCTGTACCAGCTTAATCCTGGGGTATTATCCGGCAGATGCCGAGAAGAGAGTCGTCCTTGGCTGGTTCCATCGACAGGAGTCCCACCTGGTTGGGTTCCTGCCGATGGAAGGTGTCATCTATGCTGACAGATCTGTCAATCGGTACAGCCTCTTCTTGGACGTTCATATATATATATATATGTGTCACCCTCTTCAGAGGATATTCATCCCGCTACTTTTACATTCATTCTATTTTTCTTTTTCATCCCTTCTCTGACTTGGGTCAGTCGGGGGTAGTACGAGGGTGTCCTAAGGGATGAAAGTCTCCGTCGCTTTAAATACCTTTCCAAAATCATTTTCCATCTCGTTGATAGATATGATAGCGGGCGCGAACGCATGTCGCACTGACAAAATGTAAATGACGTCATCCATCTACCAACAACAAAAACCCGTCGGACCAACTGTCGACCGGCGATTATAGGATCTATTAAAGCGAACTACCCCTTCGTTTCGTCAACCGATCTATCAAGCCCACACACGGGGTGCAATGTCCTTCGTGTATTCTCACGTTGTTCAATTTTCCTCGATTCAGCTGAAATAGGTATAGGTGCAATGTATATATATATATATATACATATGGTATGTAACTAACTCTAATATATATATATATATATGGTATGTAACTAAAAGTATATATATATATATATATAGTACATGGCTAAAAGCAGACAGAAGCATAGGAAAAAAGGAAAAATATAACCCGCGCATGCGCGTTGCGTGTCAGGGAATATAGAAACCTTCGCGATCAGGATACCAACCCTAATCCTTTTCTTAGATTTAAAAAAAAAATATCCGATCACCCATTCTGAGCATTGATGCCAATCGTAGGTAGATCAATCCCAAACTATTCCCAGCCCTGCTTTCTGGCCATATACCTAATCCTTTTCTCACATTGCAAAACTACGTAAGATTGGTACCCCATGTATGTATGTATTAGAGGACCCATCGAGTGTTGTCAAAGTGGAGAAAAAGGGGGTAGAAAAATTTTTTTTCCGTGATTCAGGAACCCAAAATTTCACCCTAAAATCCTGCGATGTTTATTCATATCCCGAGGTCTGGTTTTGTTTGGGGGAAAAAAAGGTAAAAAATTGCGAAAAAAAAAGCCTATTCCGCACGTATCGTTTCAAGGCCACCTGCCGAGAGTTTGCTATTCGTTTTTCGAATACGGATGATGGCTGCCCGAAAAGTGGCGAGGGGACAATTTTTCAAAGGATGTTTAGCTCAGTGACGCGTAGGTAATGGAAGTAGGATGCGGTGTGCCTACGTGGCAACTAAGCCAATCGAAAGGGATCGGAATTCGATCGGCCGTAAATAGGCGTTATCCTAGCACGTACAAGAGTTTCCTATCCAATTAAGGCTGACACAGAGATTTCGGTATAAACCGTGAAAAAAAAAGATCAATCAGTCGCCCATTAGGAACAGTCATGGAGAATAAAATATTTCTGTCCACTGAGAGTCTACGCCAATGTACTATTTCATAGCCTTTATCTATACCTATATAGAGCTGTATCGTATATCGACAAGTAGTACTTGAATTATTTAATTTTCTTCGTGCTATCTCTTTCTATTGACTCTTACTACCCCATCTCTCCCTCTCTCTTTTCTCTCTCTCTCTCTCTCTCTCTCTCTCTCTCTTGTTAGGCCAAAAGCCACGTTTAGCCGCGAACTCTCGAACATATTGGTTTCGCGTGCTTTTTTTCCAGCCGATTGCAACGGGGCCCCTCGGGCTCTTCAGGAATCGGAGTAGCTATTCGTGTAGGAGTAAGAGGGAGAGAGAGAGAGAGAGATAGGTTCCCTCTCTCTCTCTCTCTCACTCACGCTTGTTTTTCATAGCCGCGCACACGCGTCGACTTTTTTGTCAAATCGTGCGGAAAGCCCGCGACCGTATGCCAGTGACAAATTATATAAATGGCGACTCGGACAAAAGGCCCCAGTCCATTTCTGCTCGTAGTAACCAACCACCGTACGGATATTCGACAAAGGAAACTGCGAGGATTTTATGTTGGCAATAACGATTTTCATTGTTACCAATTTTCATAATGACGTCAAACAAAACTTAACAATCGTCCAAAGCCTCAAGTACACCGGACAACATTTGATACCCCAATACACAGACGTGTGTGGCAGCTAAATAGAAAATCTTTACCTGAGCATACCGCTATTTAAAAGTTACCATTATTTAAAAAAGGTACCTGTGTGAACGTACCCTTAGATACTTTCGCGTGGTTACTCGAAGATCGGTTTGTTTAAATCGATAGAGAAATTTTTTTTCTCAAGGCGTAGGGTTACGCGAGCCCATGTTACTTTCTTCCAGGATTTTCTTCCTTCGTCTACCTTCTCGCTTTAACCTACGTTACGTCACCTATCTCTCTCTCTCTCTCTCTCTCTCTCTCTCTCCTCAGTAGTCACCTCCCCGTCTACCGATTTAAATGTGAAAACCGTGAGCGCTCGTCCAGAATCGGCAGGAAACAAGTGACAATCAGGGACGCAGGGATTTCGCATTGTTAGACTCGTCATACGAAGTTGACAAGCCTTCCCTACGATCGTCAAAGGAATCCCAGGGTCTCCTATGGTCATCCGAGCGAAATTTTACCGGTCAAGAAGCGGTCGGCCAGTACCGTAACACCGGACTGAATGGGCCCTGGTGTTTCGTAACCCACCTTCAACTTAAATTATCCGACTCTCGAATTACACCGAGATTATTCACGTGTCCGGGTCTCTATTTCTTTCTCGCTCACGTCAATCGCCAGTCAGGGTATCCTTGGGATACCTGCGTTCGAGGTACTTGACAGCGATACCCTATACCTAGAGGTGCTTGCATACACGTATCCAAAAATGACCCTAGGTACAACCAACGAGACCTGCGCTTTTAATGCAGAATAAATGGTCTCCCGCGAAACCCAGGCTGTGTATATATATATATATATATATATATATATATACACTGTGCATATATATGTGTGTGTGTGTACACATATGTAGTACCAACAAGTTCGGTTTTGTATGTTGAGAATAGAATTAAAAAAAAAATTGTTATGCACCAGCGCGCAGACGTTAGAAAATTTTTTGAAATGCAGCAGCAAGTATAGACGTATATGCATATAACCCTAACTAGACCTTTCGCATGGAGAATCTCGTTTCTGATTGACAGTTTTTGTCCGCTCGGTGCCTTCTCGTATTATGTTAATAGAGATATGATACCATTGTCGTTAGGGTTGCGCGGACGTGTATATTTTGACATTTAAATAAACTCGCGCGAGACAGGATCTCAACCCCATCGCATTTGAGCAAGATGCCGAGGGTGCGAAAAGGTTTGATGATTTGAGAATTAAAAAAAAAAATTTTTTTCTTATAGACAGAAAAAATACTCGACTGCCATACTGAATTTTCGAGAGAAATTCTCCAGTAGTTCGCCGTCCCTGATCGAGGACAGGGATGATTTATGCGGTACGAATCCAGCCACTGGATGCTGAGTACTTGGCAGCACGAGGGGTGATAAATCTCCGAGTCGTTACGGTGCTATCTGTCGAAAATAGACATAAGAGACACGTGTCGCCATGGCCGTCAGGCTGACCTGAACAGTTCAAAGTCATCGTGATCAACCCTGAAGGGTGGTTCACTCGTCCTTTGGGGTTGTCCCTCTCGCTGCGAACTTTTTGACCCCCCGTATATACAGTCCATGTTCCTCGTAACAGCCTCTAACCATTCGGGCCCGTGGCTGCAGTGTGTACCGGGCTTTACCCATCTCCTCCCGTGTCTCTTGTTCTCCTTAGGTCGTCGCGCGTCCTCCTCGCCCCTTGCGACACGTCGTCTTTACACCCTGGGTCTGCTGCGAAGGCACGGCATCTGGGTGCCAGGATCACGTGGGGTAGTCGTCCCCCACTTATCCGGCCCTGACGCACGGTCTAGGAAGCCGTTCACTCGACTTCAGCCGAGTGAACGGCGCCCGACTTAATTGAACTTGTTCGCAACTCATAACGAGAAGTCGAGTAAGTGCGCCGGTTATAATTTAACGGGAAACAATTTAAGCCTCCTTTGATCTGCGGGGGGGTCCTCGTTGACATTGTTTCGCATTTCAGTCACGGGGCTACCTGGTTTTCTCATCTACGGCCCTGAAACACCGTGTGCCCAGACCGCCCCCCCCTTGCACAGTCAATACACTCAATGAACTCAATTGGGAAATCCTTAAGGTTTATTCACTAGCAGCATTGTACTCTTCGAATTAATTGTGTTCCTTGTTCTCTATCACGACTCAATTTCATCGAGATAATTTTCAATCTTATCTACAGGCAGATTCTTATTTTACAAAGTGCCTGTTTTACTTATCGCGATTGCGAATTCGCCCAGAAGCCAACGGCTGGCGAACTAATCTGTCGCCGTAGAACCTAGCGGGTCGAAAGTCCAAATACACACTGGTCCAGTGTACTTTGGACCTATTGACGTGCATTAATCAGCAGGTAGAAACAGCCTAGAGCAAGGGGTACCAACTGCGTAACAAATGCGCAGTGATGCTATAGGACTTAGCGGTTGACGATTTTCCTAAGCAATGAGAACTGCCCTTAAATTTGTATAGGAATTTCATGTAGCCGAAGTCTCGAGGAGTCCCCAGAGAAGGCGCATTTACAAATCAGCGATTTATCCTTTTGCTCGATGTGGATTCCACGTCAAAAACATTCCCTAGCGTGGATGAGGGAGATGATGAGGTTTCTCTCTTCGCGGAGAAAGAGAGAAAGAGTGAGAGGGGAAGGGGTGTCTCGAGGAGAAAAACAATTTTCCCAAATTTTCTGGTAAATAGGTCTCTAATGATCGATCGTAAGAAGCTGGGTCTGACGCGACTAGCGGTATAATAATTTATACCGCTAGATACTAAACGGGGCTCCAGCTTCCCTTCTGAACGTATCAAACATAAAATCTCTCTCTCTCTCTCTTTCTCTCTCTCTCTCTCTCTCTCTCTCTCTCTCTCTATCTATCTCTCTCGTGCATTCTCTCTGAGGGTGGCATCTGCTACGCGTTAGACACGGCTCGCAGGGCACAGTTCGTCACGTCATTATAGTCAGGTCTATCCTAGGCACGAGTCAACTGGGTCAAGTACATGTGTTACAACACATATAGTATACATATACACATGTACGATTGTACTGTGCAAATTACATGGGATTTTGAAAAAAAAATAAATTTTCATTGTCACCAAGATCAAAATTTTCGAAAGAGCCACACTCGTCTTGAAATTTCAAAGGGGACGTAAATTCAGCATCCATTCGGTCCAATCTCTGTCCCAAGCTGGCAAGCTGCTGTACATCGGTTGAAATCATCATCGTAGCCATAACCGATTACCGGGATTAATTAAGCATTAATTAAAGCAACTTCACACTCAGGAGCCCGTCTCTCGTGCCAGTCACCTGCAATGCCTTGGAAATTAAGGAAAGATGTCGCCAGGCTAATGCAAGTGGCGAGAATAGGCTAGGGGTGCCTTATACGTTATAGACTTGTGTATATATATATATACACAGAGGGGTAGGCAGGAGGCCGTTACGACGCCAAGAATCGTAAACACCCTGTTATTTAGGGGATGATAATTGACTGCCTACCGAAGCGGGAGCGTGTTGCGCCTGTACGGCATGATTATTTCTGGCTATAGTATATTTTCCTTGCGATCGTCACGATTAAAGTACACGGGAGAGGGGGGGGGGAGGGAGGGTGTAACACGGTTTGCAATTTCGTTTGTACTTTTGAAACACCCTGTACACTTGCTAGCTCTAAATAATTCGCACTCAAGAAAGCTCGTAGGTGTTCGGCTGAAAGTCGTATTTACGAGATAGTCATTGCTGCCAACTATGCACCGGATTGCCGTAAACGAAAATCCGCCAAAGTTCCTAGGACTCGATGTGTACTGCGTAAAGAGTACGGAGAGACGTCGGCAGGGCTGCCAACGTGGCGCGGCCTATCGCGTCGGCTAAAAGCATTTTTGCGTCGGAACGTCAGAGGAGCCTGTCATCAATAGCGATCGATTTTTATTCATAACTTTTCTGTTCGGTGACTCTGAAAGTCTGCCGTATTCACAGCCGTCGGGTCTTGCCTGGTAAACGGAATTAATGTACACGTAATGATATGCAGAAGGCTTGAGAGCTACTAGTATGTAGATATACTTTGATTAATTTATACCGGGTGACTGTAATGTACATCAGCATCTTGACTATTGTCATTCCGAACTCATCCACTGGGTGCACTCTTTATACCTATGTATAACGATACAATGCCAAGGACTAGGACAGTTTAACGACAATAAGTCTCATTCTCAAGAATCGACACGTTCCTTGGTGGAATCTCGAAAATCTAGACATCCGGCAAGATGACAATCGGTCACCCGGTATTATCCGGCCGCACTGATGGGCATTGGTCCTGGTCATTCAGGACGATACGACGTGGCGGAACGTTGCCGATTATAAGGGACTATTGAGACTAACGTTGTCTGCCTGAAAGAGCTTATGCCTATTTCTAACTGAGCGAAAGCTTCTCTGGGCAAGGTTTTTGTCAGAGGTGTGAGGTTACAAAGGAGGCGATCATGTGTTTTGTCCTGGTTGTCCTATGCCCCATGCCGGGTGAGGATCGTCCAACTGGATATCCTACTCATCCGGCAAGGTCCGATTCTAAGGACCTTAGATATCGTCTCCCGGAATTGTTACTTCCAGTTCGATGTGGTCGGCACTACGTGTTTCTCCAATTAGTCTTTCTAGTTTTTTACAAACGGGATGTGGTCTGACCAACAGCTTCAAAATTATCTTTACCGGCATATTTAATTAGCTGGAAAGACTGTCCGTTAGTTTATTGTAGTTGTTTGGTTCGCGTTCGTGTTTCTATTTTTTTGCATAGGATCTGAAGGGGATTTTATTGCGGGAAAATGGAAAATTTATTTATATATCGAAGCGAGGCTCTTTTTGAAACGAAGAATCAAAATTTGGGAATTTTGGCATCAGGGATTGTATAGTGAACAGTCAAATTTTTATGTTGTTTTTTATTTCTGGATAAATGTTACGAGTTGTGACTTTTTTTTTTAGAATGTCCTGAATTATGAACTCCCTTTTTCTCTTTCTCTGCGGCTGCGCTTTTAAATTGCATAGAGAAAAATCAACGGGAATAAACCACATGTAATTAAAATGGTCGCGTTTCTGCCAATTTTAGCAATTTTATCCACCGTCATCAGCACGACTTGCTAAGCTCGACCATTTTCTAAAGAGGCTCGAGTAATCGTAATTATAATTTATCCGTCTAACAAATGTCGACAACCGGCTCTCCCTTGATTCTCTTTCATAAGGATATTGTGGGAGGGATGTAGAAATTGAAGAAGAAAAAAAAAATATGTCCTACTTCTTCCTGACCGTATAATAACGCTGACGGGACAAGTCGCGAGTCTCGAAAATCACCTTTTGCTCGATTCCCGGAAACGAAGAAGAGCTCAAACCAGAAGCCGCACGATTATGGGAAATTCACAAAGAGAGAATTCACTCTGAAAGGAGAGATTCTCCCGCGGACAAATCTGTCCTACGAATTGTCCGCACATGCCCAGGGATGCCGACAAAGTGAAAAATGTCCCGCTGCGTTTAGAAACGGGCGTACCAACCTGGTGGGCAAATTTTTCAAGAGCATCCCTCGTCGGAGACACAAAATAACACATAAAATCATAGATCCCACGCCTATGGCGTCCACGGAGTTAACACATCATTGTCGAAGGTGTGACGGACCTGCAGATCCTAATCTGTCGTGTTGCCCGGAGCTGCCTTATTGTCAGAGAAGTTCGTGCCCATCTTCTCGAGACGCTCCTTAGTACACTAACCGAATCCACCATTTTGGTTTTACTCTCGTGAAAATCGTTCGGTTCCTTTACGAAGGACAGACGACACTTTTACGATGAAGACGCTACGAGTTACTGGAAGCTTCTACGGCCCTAGTCACGTGGTGTCATATCGTGGATACTCAACGGCTGACAGTTGTCCGCCTAGGGACTTTTTTAGTTACTAAAATTCAAACAGCGCACCGCTAGTCGGGGACGCTTGATTGCCACGCGGCGGACAAACTCTCTAGGATTCGATTGAGTGCGTCATTCGATCTCTCGCTAGAGTAACGAAGCACAATATTGTAGTGAATTGCGAATGGGACAACAGCCTGTGGACGATACCTGCGTAAGTGTCGAAGCGTAAATAAGCACTCGGGGCTCATCCGATGTTTTCGCCAGTTTACTCGGCTTTTTCACCTAGGATTATTTTCGAGGGACGAGGATCAGGATGACCGGGATGGGATTGCTAGATAGGTACTCTCAGGTTTAGAAACTGCGATTACTTACCAACCTAACGGCACTTATCCACCTGCGAAACTTGCTATTGATTTTTTTATGGTTATCTAGTTCCGCTTGTAACCGACAGGTGGGACAACGTTCCAACTCAGGCGGTTATAACGTGAGACAATCTGATCATTGCAAATTTTCTTCTTATCGTTGCAAGGGTGTCTGGATGAATTTTGTAGCTGATTGAAAATCGGATGGTTGTCGCGTGCGAATAAAAATGTGCTTTTAATTTCACGAGAGTGACGAATCTTTCTAATGAACGATAATGACCTGCGAATTGAATGACTATCCTAATGACTTGATGACGATTCCCTATTGCGAAGTTTTGGGGCTTGACTCCTTAGATTAGACGGGATTGGGTGGGTCTAGGGTGAGACGCATGGTCGACCAAGCGCGTTGCGGTCGCAAGACAATTGAAAAAATCACTTGTCTCGCCCTAAAAGTAGGGACGAGCGATGGGGATCCTAAAGGCAGTATCCAGATGCACGAGATTCCGACTGGGGTGGAAACTGAGAGCGACAGCCCGTTAAACGCAATGTTCCGGATCTAAACATTACGCAGCGTATTCAACGAAGTGGGATGGACGGGCGGAGGGGGTGCGTTTGGGTTATCGCTTGACTTCCACTGGCCACAATTTTGAGGGTTAGGAACTCGCCTTAAGCCACGTCGGATTTTACATTCCGTCATAAATTTATCATGTACGATCGTACGAAATTTTTTTACGTAAACAATTTTTCATTCAATCTCCCTTATGTTTACTTGACGCAGGTATGCGCCGGAAATGGCGTTAGGGGTTGGTTGGACGCATCGCATGAAGCGACAAATTGGCTCAAGTACGTTCGCAGCACAGCCAGTCCACATGCTGTTAATATGCGACACGTTCTCATTGGCGGACAGGTAAGAAATTACATAATTGACAAAGAATCGAATGATAACGTTCGACCTTTCATAATGTTACATTGAACATCTGTGTTCCCCTTTGTCGTGATCGCCGAATCGAGATGCTCGATTGACGTTTCGATCATGCGGATAATGTTTTTTGAATCGATATCGAAGTAACGGTATACACATAAATTTTGTATATCTGGCATTTTTGATTTTATCAAAAACAAAGAGCAACACAGTAAGATGCTAATGATTAGATTTCAATGACATTTTTTAAATTCGTTTCTAAGGTTATCATACGGATATAGAACTGAACGCGTACACGACTGATGTACGTATCTCTAAATCGGTCGGTAAGGTAGATCATAGATTCTTTGTTATCGGTAGCGATGCTCGCTATTTACTTAACGAAAAACATGACGGTCGCTCGTGAACTAAATTCTAACCCAAGTATGAATTGACTAGTTCATATATTTTTTTGGGGGAAATTTACGTTATTATCGGACAACTCCATTATCAGCCAGATATCGATAGAACATTAGTTGAATATTGTGAATTGTTAGGATGCCAGGGTAACCTAAGGAATCAGTATCAATTGGCACGTCGCTCCAATGAGAACGTATCTGTCGTCGCTCTCGTTAATGAAAGTAAATATACCAAACGAATATCACGGTTTAAAATTTTCATTATAAATTTATAGAGCCTAACGTTATTTTTCTACTTGAGAATAAAGATCTTTGCTGTATCAACGCTATGGGCGGTTCTCATGAAGGCGTAACTGTCGCGAAATGATACATCGAGGTCACCATGTCAATTCGAGGTTAGTCCAAGAGTCAAGCTCTTAGGGTAGAATCATTTCGGTGCGAACCAAAGCACATGTTTTGCTTCTCCCTCGTTTCGTACAGTGTGGGTGCGCCCTAAGCAATTCGTATATAGGGTGTTTGGGTTTTGACTCTACTCGGTCTATGGGTGAACACAGTACGGTATAATACTAGTCCCAAGGCCGTCCGAGAAATCCTGGTTATCCAATAATAAAAATTCTTATCGCCACCTTCGTGTGAACGAACCTTAATCAATCGCGCATACGTTTTCATTGCAGATGGTCTACGAAGCGATACGCGACGTCGCCAGTGGTGAGGAATTGCTTTTAGGTTTGAGGGAACCTCTTCAGCTTAAGGATATGCTCGGTGAAAACACGACAGAGGACAGAAGCGACAGAGAAACAGGTAATTTGATGTTTTTTTTCTATTATTTAATACAAAGGGCTATAATAATATTACGTGATTTATGGTCGCTCTCGTGGAATCGCGCCTTTATGACTTTACGCGATACGAATCGAATCGCGGCTCGTGCATACAATTAACCCCTGAGGCAGGTGCTAGATGGGCCAGGACGATCAGGAGCTACATAGGGTAAATCGTGAATCGTGAAAGCACGCCCGTACACTTATGCCACCCTTATTTGACTACTTGCTCGTCATGGCCCCGTGACTCTGGCGTGATTCACCTGGCGTCCGTTGCGTATTACCCCTGTTCTATATATATATATATATATATTCTAACTACGCACTGATTATCTATACACGTATACGCTTCCTATGAATTTTACCCGTTTGTCTCTTTATCTGACTATCTGTACTTACGGGCCGAGTAGACACGAGTTGTCGCGTGCCACTGGAACGGCTCGATTATGAATTCTTTGAAAAAAAAAATTCAAAAATCGATTTTCATAATAATGTCAATACGATTAATATTGAAAAGCACAAGGTTTACGGGATGCTGGGAGTGTCCGAGCGTAAGTGGGGGGGGGGGGGGGATGATGGTTCAGTTCCTCCCCCCTTAAAGGGGGGGAGGGCGAATGGTCCGAATTGTACATAGGGGAGGGGAGATGGTCGGGAAGGTTACGAGACACCCAGATGTCGCGACAATTAAAACGGGGCTTATTACGAAAGTTGTGCTGTTAAAATCTGCAGTAGCAGACGACGGGGATGAGACAATTTTCTCTTTCCCTTAGTTTTGCAGATTAAACATTTTTTTTTTACCAGGATGATAATTTCTATTTTCATTCGCCATTATTTATTTTTTTTTTTTTCATTCTCTCATGTCCTTTCTGATTGTCATTAAATTTCGTTGCGTCGTCAGACCCGAACCTGGCATCGAGGAGTTCGTTGAATTTATGTCAGAGTCCCAGAAGCTACGGGGGTGTCGGGTCTGTCCCGGAAATGGGCTCAACCAGTTCCGGGCAAATGTTTATCCGTAATTACTAGAGCTAGATCCCGGTAGGGGTAGGGAATTTCGACTCCCTTAATGAATGGGCGCCGTTTCTACTGCTCTTAGAAATTCACAGACCTTCACATTTGGGGGTTGAAACGCCGTCGCTCACCCCCTCCGGATTACCAATCAAAGATTTATGCACAGTTAACCCAAGTCCAAGGGAACGTAAGGGTGGGCTGTGGAAGCTTTAATTAAATCAAAATGATGAATGAATTTTGAGAATCTTCAACCCTTATTTTTTTCATCCCCGAATCAAAAAAAAATTTACCACGTGATCGGCATATCTCGCTCTAGAATAGGATCAACCTATTAGAACGAATTATGTATCTACCTGCGAATCGCCTAAGACTAAGGGTAGTTTTACGGGACACTTTTATTAGTGGGAAACGTAGCCTCGCAATTAAGTCAGCCCCTCGTGGCGATGTTAATTTATAAAATTAATTAAGAGATTAAAGACCGAGTTTACGGGCGTCGCTCTAGCCGAGTTGTAAGATCGAGGGCAACAAGGGGTAGGTATGGGGAGGGGTAGAAAAAAAAAGAGGTGCGAGAAAACTGTAAAAGGAGGCAATTTTCACTACCCCATGAAATATCACTGCCTTTTCCACCCCCTAATAGTCTCACCATTTTCATTGGCTACCCCGCTCTCTCCCTTTCGCTTTTATATGTTTCTTCACTCTCTCTCTCTCTCTCTTTTATGTTTTCTCCAAATTTATTCGATACACCCTCGACGTCCCACAGTCAGACACGTTCTACGACTATTAATCTAATGGAGCTATTTCACGGGCGAATCTCCAAAAGCGTCAACCCCACAATGGGAATAATGATGTCAAACAAACGGCTACGGGACCGTTTCAACCCTTACGGTGGGCATCTGTGCCAAGTCCTACCTACCCCGTCTCTTCGTCGTACCCTGTTCTCTCCTCTCTGTCCTGTCCTGCCTCCAGTCTACGGATCATTTTTTTTTCACTACTAGGGGATGAATCGCTTTAACACGCCTACGTGGGGGTTGAATACAGAGACGCATTCAAATCGCGGCTCAAACCTCAGATATAATATTCGAGCAAGCCGCTTCTCATTGTCGCACGTGCCATTGTGTTGTCTCCTACCCCCCAGGGTGGTTAGTTGCTCACACCTTTTTTTTATCCTATGTATATATGTCATTCGTATTAGTAAGATAGTGCAAGGACTTGCTGTGACTTACGACTTTTCGAATATGAGAAAATGAAAAAATTTTTCTCACGCGATTTTAATATCTGACCAATTTTTTTTATCGTGCATGTATTCTCGATGCTGGGATGGACCTGTTCGAAGCGGCCTGTAGAAGAGTGAAAAATGTTTTGAATTGTAAAAATAATTTTTTTTTTTTTCACGTTTTGGTTTACCTCGCTGTCCCTGAGTAACACGCAGTTAACGTGAATTATGGTTTTCGATTTACAGCAACGTGCTTCTTTTTTTCTGCACGTCATTTCTACCCTTAACGGCTCTATTAGGGCTTCGATAATTTATTACTTACATTGTCGATTAACACGCGTCTAACCGGGACTCGGAGAGCGAGAGAGAGTAATAGGGAATATAAAAAAAATACCACCCAGAAAAAAAAGGGGTACCGTACAAAAGGGCACGCGACACTCTTTCGGGGTTTTACTACTGGGGCTGCTGCAGGACCGATCGCTTCTCAAATCCCAACCCTATCTGATTCATCGTATCGGCCTAATGACGCGTCCGTGTTTGACATTCGGCTCGATGTTCTTTTCGATTTGGCTTGTAAGATAGGAAATATTCACCCTCTGTGGGAGATTTGTGCTACCACCCCATTGCCTGGGAAAAAAAATAGTCGATACGTGAGTAAAATTTTTGATAATTTTTTTGTCAAACTATTCATTTTATAATTTTATATATATATATATGTTATCAGTAGAATATACATGAAGAATCAGACCTACAGTGATGTAATATTTTGATAAGGGATTAACGCTTTTCAAAAATTCTTTAATACATTTCTGTTACACCCACCTCACTGTCGACTTCACCACAAAGACATTGATTTCGGTTACTTTTTCCCATGGCGACTACCAACTGACTTGACTGCTGGGGGTTGACGCCGGTGTATCCCACCTGTTGACTTTCCGCAACGTGACTCTGCAGGGGTTCCTCTCTCTTCCTCCCTCTCGTATCGAGTCATGAAAACTACAGAAAATATTTTTCGCTCTTTAGGGATGATACGCATGTAATAATTAAGCGATGCCGTGAGAACAGCTGTTACGTATAATTAAGATATTCAACCTCGCATTCCTTATGTATACTGTAATTCTGAAGGATACATATTTAATAATTTTTTTTTTCTTTCGGTGGCTATTTTTGTTTAAAAAACGAACTTTTCAACACTTTCGTCAGCCGGCGTCACCGCATCCTCATTGTCTAAATTCACGGCGTGCCGCTTCAAATTAGTTGTGGATAGAGGAGCGATTAACGTTGTATCGTTGGGGGCGGCAGTTGTACTACCGGGGTTATAGTCTGTAACATAGGGGTTGGTTGGTTCCCATGAAGGTCCGTTGGGGGGCCCATCGTCAAGCCATATGGCTCGACAAGTGTAGCAGGAGATTTAAATAACCGTTGGGAGGTCAGCACAGCTTAACATTGACTAGCACTTATCACATAGTGGTTTTAACCTTTGACCCTGATTATTGAAAAACTAAAAAAAAGCAGTACGGTTTTATAAATTTTACTTAAATTTGTACGATTGAACGAATTTTTTTGCTTTTTTTCAAGAAAAAAAAAAAAGGGGAAAATTTCAAACACGATTTTTAAAGTTCACTGAGGTTTTCTTTTTAAGCCTTTTTTTTATGTGAAACTTTTTTTGGGTTTTTTGCCAGGAAAAATTTTTTTATCCGGTAGGTACGTGACTGTTATTCGGCAACGAGTGGAGGGGCAGTTCAGTTTGGAAATCCAAATAAGGCATCAATTTAACGTTTCTCGACTTCCTGATTTGACTTACCTGCTGTCGTGACATTTGGAACCTCGCAGGGGTTACGGACCGCACTCGCTTATGATTGGCTGTTGGCCTCCGCTACTCACCAATGGGATACCGTTTCGCTTACCCTGTCTGTATTTATGTAATAGGACAGTACGCGGCGCGCAAACTAGAGCATCATTGTGTCTATTGTCTTCGCCGTGGAGTTGTGTATCGGATCGCGATTGATCAGAGTCCTTGTTGATTCTTTCGCGCTGCATCGAGTTCAGGGTCGGAATTACTGTGAGAGAAATTCAAAATCCTAATGTGATTGTGATTAATCGAGATTTCAAGGATTCTCGGGTAATTTTTTTTTATATAACATTTTTTTTTATTTGCGCTTTTAATTTTTTTTTTATTCTCATTCACATTATTTTGAATTTAACCTTTATTGATATTACGTAACGATTCTGTGCGAGCATATTATTATTATTTTTTTTTAATAATTCAGGGGTGTGCTCTATGATTGTATTCTGTGCTAACTGTCACGCTATTCCTGGACTTGTCGTTCCCAATCACGTGATCTTTTGAGATTACCAGGTGAAATAGGATATTGATAATAAAAAAAAATTTTCAAAATAGAAAAAAATAGGGTACATAGGGGTGTCTTAGGTTTTTGATTATATCCTAAATGAAATTACACGAGAGCCTGATATCAGTCCATACTAAATATACGTAATCGATTATAATTTCAGCTTCCCAGCACAGTGGCACCGTAGACGAGGATCGCGAAGAGGAGGAAGAGGGTGAAATTAGGTGCACCGTCTGCGACAAACCCTTCCTGGACATAGAGCTGTGAGTAAGAGTTTACCTAAAAAAAAAAAAAATTCAAATTTTGTCATCAATTTACAAAAAATCAATTTTTCAATTTCATACGTATTTATATCTCTGTACGATCATCCCTGAGAATCCGCGGATAGTCGTCGCCATTAAAGATTCATTCGGTTGTACAATAGATTTGAAAATCAGATCGTCGAGAAATTACGTGTCCGTCACGATAGTATAACACCAATTTTTTTTTTGTATCAAATTAAAAAAATGACTCTTTTAAAAACTTTTTCCATTTTTTTATTCACATTATTATTATTAACAAATCTGGTGCCGATTTACCCATACACCATGGGTATCTCTCATATGGGAAAAAAAGCTGCCATAAGGATTGCGCATACAGGATGAAAAGTCATAAACAAAAACTCAAAATTGAAAGCGTCAATTATTAATTAACCGTCCGAATTCAAGGGTCTGTACGTTATCCACTTGAAATCTGAATGAAAAGTACGCAACCGATCACGCAACCTTTTTAGCCTCTATAACAACGCGTGCTACCCCTAACTCCATAAGGGACAGCACGCGTGCTCCATATACACAGCTAAGGGGGGTTGATACGTAAAGTCAAACGTTTCCCATCGATCCGCCATAAGGACTTTTTACAAACCTCATTTCTCAACCCCCAAGAATTTCTTATTTACGAAAAAAATTGTTTTTTTTTTTCAAATTTGCAAATCAACCCCTAATCAGTTTATTATTTGTATCCATCACTTATCTATCTTACGTATCGTTCCTGACACTTTAATTTGATAACTTATCTACCTACTGATCAATCACAAACTTTTTCAATTATTCTTCCGCGTGAAGTTGGCGGCTTAATTTTTTTTTTGTACACTTCGCGAATATATTCATGTACATAGAAACCCATGCGTCGTTGGCGTCGTGATTGTAGGTTGACATGATAGACGACATTCACTCCCCTGATCGTACCCTCCTCTCTCTCTCTCTCTCTCTCTCTCTCTCTCTCTCTCTCTCTCTCTCTCTCTCTCTCTCTCTCTCTCTCTCT
>JARQSW010000173.1:295291-312500 GCA_030142375.1 Calameuta pallipes
TCTCTCTCTCTCTCTCTCTCTCTCTCTCTCTCTCTCTCTCTCTCTCTCTCTCTCTCTCTCTCTCTCTGTCTCTCTCTTTCTCTCTCTCTTTTTCTTTCTCTCTCTTGGGTGAGAACCAAGCAAGTGTCTGAACCTCGCGAGAATGAGTTTCGCCATCACATTGCCTTTATAGATTTTATCATTATGTATAATGGACACTGTTTGTTTATTCTTCATGAACCGTATCGATGCATTATTCACCCCGGACTTCCCTTTTCTTCGGAGACGTGTCAAACCCCCCCCCCCCCCCCCCCATCAACTTAGCAATTAGATATTTTCTTCGTGAGAATCGGACCACCCTATATATAAATTTTAATATACATTAAAAACGATGCTGTCAATAAAACAACTATATACATATGTATATATATTGTCATCTTTACCCTAACACTCAATTTTTTCATAATTCGAATGTCACAAATTTCAATGACCTCCACACACGTTACAAGAATCCGATAGATCGATCCTGTGATTATTAAAAAAAAAAAGTCTTTTGGACAAGTATTGCGTAAAAATCTGAACGAGGTCCCGCATTCGGGATATTAACGTCCCTGTATATCATCAGCGTCGCGTGCTCACAGCTCATCTGGCCGGGAACACCGTCACCACAGAGGTACTATCTCACCACGAATAGGTTTCACACGACACGTTTGGGGGTGCAAAATCAATGCCCCAACACCATGACATCCCCATAGCCGTAGCGCGGTTTAACATTGACGCCATGATACGTACGTGGGGATAGGTAGTCGTATAGGGGTTGTTTTAGAGAGGGGGTGTTACAGTAGGTGGGACGGTTATTATTACACGCTACTGAGTGGCTGTTCACTTAGTCACCATCCTCGACTTGGAATAGACTCCTGGTTAGGGCGATGGGGGTGGGTCCAGGTTGGAACCAAGGAGCCAGCATGATCTGACACATCCGTTCTTCACTGTTGCAGACTGGACGGTCACTTGGTGACGTGTCATCGATATCCGGCCGAGCAGCATCTTTGCGAGAGTTGTCCCAGGGGATACGCCTGGCGGCCATTGCTTGTACGTCATCGGGCGATAGTTCATGGGGACCTGCGAAAGTATCCGTGCGAGAATTGTCCGAAGGTAAGTAGTTCAAGTCGTGAACGACAGGGCGGCGACACTGGTCTCTATGACTAGCGACACATTCTGAAAGTATCGTTCATAGTCAATTTTGTCATCACAGGTCTTCACGGACCCGTCGAATCTTCAGCGACACATAAGGACGAACCACGTCGGGGCGAGGAGTCACGCGTGCACCGAGTGCGGCAAGACGTTCGCCACGAGTTCCGGTTTGAAGCAGCATACGCATATACACAGTAGCGTCAAGCCGTTTCAGTGTGAAGTATGCTCTAAGGCGTATACGCAATTCTCGAATCTATGCAGGCACAAGCGCATGCACGCGACTTGCCGTCTGCAGATTGAGTGTGTTAAATGTCGGCAGTCCTTTAATACCGTTACTTCGTTGGCGAAGCATAAAAGATTCTGCGACTCGACCGCGCCCACGGGACCACCTGGTACCATGACCCAGCTACCTAGTTCCGCGCCAAATCCGTTTCTGGTCTATCCGCGACCACCGGTCACGCTACCCGGCGCACTTCCGTTTTATCCACCGAGTCTCATGGGTCCCTATCCTGGGATCTTTCCGAACGCACCGAACTTCCTGAACTCGTCGCTGCTGTTTCCGCCTAAGGTCGAGCAGCCTGAGAAGAGATACGACAGTCCTAAGAAGGAGCGCTTCACGCCACCCAGGATACTGCCACAGCATAGTAAGGTGTCGCCCAGCACGGCGGAGGAGGCTACGTCCAACTTCCGGCCGTCACCAGCTAGACCGCCTGTGCAACCTACGCCAGAGAGCGACGAGGATCCGGTCAAGAGGAAGGAGACGAGTAAGCCGATGGAGAAGAGGATGGAGACGGAAGCGCCGGAGGAGTCGACGGATCAACCTCTGGATCTGAGGGTACAAACGAAACGGAGGGATCAGACGGAAAGTGTGTCGGAGAGCGCTGCGTCATCGCCGGCCCCAGTGGTCGAAGAAGCGCCGCCACCTCCGGAACGAGCAAAACCGGAAGAGGAGGAGATGGAAGTGGAGGTGAAGGAAGTAGTCCCTAGCTCACCTATAAGAAGCGTGGCTGATCATCAGCCTACAAACACTCCACCTCACATGGCCTATCCACGACCTATACACCCCATGTTCCTAGAAGCAATGTACCGATCGCCAGCCGGAAGCTTCCCGGGTTTCCACGGTGGTCCACCACCTCCTGGAGGTGGTCCTGAGTCTCGTCTTCTACCACCGTTACCGCCCTTCGGACCCCCCCGTGGACTTCCTTTTTTAGGGACACTCATGAACGGGCTGAGCGGCACTAGACCAGGCTTCGACCTCCTGGCCAGGCCGCCGCTCAGCGCGTTCCCCGGGGTCAAGCCGTTCCAGGACGTCATCTCTCATCATCATCATCATCACCATCACGCACACGGGAAGATGAAGGATCGCTACTCCTGCAAGTTCTGCGGCAAGGTCTTTCCAAGGTCGGCCAACCTGACCCGCCACCTCAGGACCCACACTGGCGAGCAACCTTACAAGTGCAAGTACTGCGAGAGGTCCTTCAGCATCTCCTCCAATCTTCAGCGTCACGTCAGGAACATCCACGACAAGCAACGTCCTTTCAAGTGTCCCCTGTGCGAACGCTGCTTTGGCCAGCAGACGAATCTCGACCGTCACCTCAAGAAGCACGAAGCCGACGACGGCAGCGGCGTCGTTTCCGTAGCTGATTCACCAGGTAGCAGCAACGAGAACGAGCGCGAGGATACCTACTTTGATGAGATCAGATCATTCATGGGGAAGGTCACCTACGGTGGCGAAGGCTATGGCCTCCCACATCCTGCCTATCTGCCAGGTAGACTTCACGATCTTCACGAGGCCAAGACCGTCGGCGAATACGACGAGGATGAGGATAGCGAAGAGGGTGTCTCCCCCATAGAGGAAACCGACGGTTTGTCTCCAATGGAGAACAAGGAATCCCCACCACCTCAGTACGAGCTCAAATTGAGGGATAAGCAGGAGCTGCTCAACAATAACACGGCTGAGCCCGTTATAGAGATTTCCACATAGCCCAGTCATACCTGTGAACATTTTAATGGGGAATCCTCAACAGTTTACAAGACCGACCGGTAATTAGTCTATTTCGCGCGATCCTATGCCGATCGATTATTATTATTATTTTCTTTCTCTCGGAGCCTCAATCACCACGTAGGTTCAATTTCTCTTGGCCACGTTATATCTTGTCGCTCCTACACCAAGGACCATTCTAACATTTATTTGACCTTAATGTGTGTCTTGCTTGGACACACGTGTGAACGAGGCTTTAACGATCGATCGGGATGAAATTAATAAATGGAGATATTGATTGTTAAGGGACGACGAGATCTTACGAAAACGTATCGCCAGACTCTTATTATTAATACTAGTTAGTTCCTAACGGACTCTGTGACGATGGAGACTGGATGACGTTAATTATAGTGAAAAATAATTAAAATCGCGTAAACGATGTCGAAGGCGCAAACGCAGACGTTGACGTAACGGAGACTCTCATTGGTTAAAAAAAATCAAATGTCCCCTCTCACTCCTATGTATTGTTCCAAAAGACACCCCCCCCCCCCTCTGTCTCCCCATTCGGAGAGTTTCTCGTAGTATTATTTATTATTAATTATTAATTTGGTATTATTAATAGACACTCGTCATCGGACGGACTTGAGAGAAAGAGCAGTGATAAGAACGAATGACGAATCGGTCGAGTTCCATTTGAATTTTGAAAGTTGACTTTTTTTTTGTTTTTCATTTTTTTTTTCTCTTTAAATTATCAGAGCTCGCGATACAATCGTCAGGCTGACAATTTTTAACGAGGCGAAACTTTTGATCGTTTAAATTTCGCGCCAGGCAAAAGCGACAACGCGATTTATGAATATTCTCGATGGAAGGTCGATTTCTTATTTTTGAAAATTCCCGCCCGAGGATGATGCGTTCGACGTACGAAAAAAAAAAAAAAACAAAATGTAATTACAGAGAGATTCTACGATGTTATGTACAAATTTCCAATTAGGTAATCACGTTTGTAAAGAAAGAGATGAACGTAAGGAAGTGAAAACCAAAATCAAAGGAAAAACGTGGGCATGAGAAACTAGAATATGAAACGATCGTCCCCGAATTTCCCCTCCTCGCCCACCACCCCCTTTTACCCACCTCCCGTAACTTTTTAATATGTCGCAATCGCAATGGCGATTGTCGTAGACGACCGGAGATATTTTCTCGAGTCCTTGAACGGAATTTATAATCAATAATTCTACGACTTCACGGTATCTCGTTAGCGATTGTAAAGAAACCGGAAAGGAACGAAAAAAAAAAAAAAATATGTGCGTCCCATCTTTTTCCGATAGTTTCCGTACTTCTTTTTTTCTTGTGAAATTTTTTTTTTAATTCCTATACGTGGCGATTTGTCACCCACGTGCGGATTCGTCCTTCGCGTATTTTCCATTTTCTATGAATAGCATCATTCGTCTGTTTATATTGTCGCGCGACACGAACCACGAAGATGGGACTACACTTCTTTTTTCCACATAAGGTTTTACGAATTCATGTTCTACATATCTCTCTATAGACGATAATAAACTTATGAATTGATTAAGCATAATTACATTGGTCGAGTACTTAAGAACAATTATATTATGACTCTGTCTATCTATACATACTGTATAAAATGCATCTGTACTTCATTATTATTACTATTAAAATATTACACTTCAAAACTGATACGAACGTCTTTCACTGCCGTTATTATTAACGGATCGGTTCAGGCCGCCATGTTCGAGTGACACCTTGTATAATGTCTTTGTTAAACGCACAGAAAGTTTATTTGATTCGTTCCTTCAATTAAGTCAGATCGTGTATCAGGAAAAGAATTGGATAACGAGATATCGTATCCAAGAATATTTTGTAGACAAAGTACAGGTTTTGGTATGTAAAAAGAAAATTTTATAACGTCTAGTTAACCTAGCAGTCAACTAATGGAATCTGAAGGAGACTCGCTGAATTATATGTACTAGCGTACAGTTACTCCGTCGGTAACTTATCGACTAAGTCGGCTGGAATTATTTTTAAAAATTCTTTCAAAATTATTCTATAATCTTTTTAGGGTTTGTTTGAAAATATTTTTTGGAAAATTTTCTTCAGTTATGCAAGATTGTTTAGCCCTTCTACTTAATTTTTTGCGCTGGTTAACATCGGTCGGTAAACTCTGTCGATAATGCAGAAATCGCGCCACCAGATGGCGACTGATCGCAACGAGAATTTCTCAACCGCATTTGACTTACTAATCAGTGGCGTTACTTACCGAGTTACGAAACAACACGACTATTAACGAAACAATTGAACTCGATGTTCTCGTCCTTTTTGGCGGACGGTCGGGCACACGCTTAGCTTTCTAAATGCCCGTAATGGATTCTTCGAAACTGAATCATTGTTACGGATGATATAAGATGACAAAACGAGAGGTGAGTTTGCTGCAGTATCAGTGACGCTATGAGAAATTGAAAAGAGGGCTTAGCTAAAAATTGATTCGCGACGCCATTGAGAAATTAATTAACGCTTGACGATTGTTGCGATCAGGATTCATTCTCGGGACTGATTTTTGTTTCAGTGACTATAAATTTCTCGTTGCAATACTATATATAAATGACAATGCAATATCTGATTCGATCTACTCGAATGAGCTCGATTTAATGATTGTGGGCGGTCGTATTCGAAAATGAATAAATTAATTCGCTCGCCTATATGGAAATTCGAGTTTTATGGTTCGACACGGGAATCCCAATGAATCTTCCTGCTATATCCTGTCCATCAATAATTTTCTGATATCAGGACGGAATCGATATTTTTGATGACGTCAAATGACTCACGTAAACCCGAAGAAATTTCGCGTAACTAATCGAATCGTCAACGCCTCGACGTTGAAATAAATTTTAAGTATTTCACAAATAACAAACCACAATACTAATTTCACAAGTGTCATCGCAACGTGCTAATTCAATGTTACGAGTAAAAGGATCTTATATCTGAAAATTAACCTAGTCGAATTTCCTATTAAACGACCATAATAAATTCTATCGAATGATCGCTAGAAAAATGTTGTGACTAATCGTCAATTAAAAAATACTGAAATTCGAACGTCATTTCAGCATATAAGAGACTTCCGGTTGAAAACCAAGAACCCAGAGGCATCAAACTCAAGAGCGGAAACGTATAACCAGTAATTTACCCGCATTTCTGCAAATAAGAATAATAAATTCGGTAAGTAAACCAATAATTACAAACCCTGTAAATAATTTACAACGAAAACCACCCTTAGATCAAAACTTCAATACGGCACCCCGTTAATTCCTAAATCGTCCCCTCACCGAAGCTCCATTCAAAAAATCCCCAAAATTTATTTCCATAAAATAATTCTTAATAAATACCCAAAAACATCCCCTCAAATTATCATCCCTTAATTCACCCCCTATCAAAGACGCCTTTCCCCAGTCACAGTTAATCAAGAACCCCTAAGTCCTTAAAAATAATTTTTTTTCCTACATTATTGCAGCTTCGAGCAAAATAGCTACAGGATAGAGCGTCGCGACGGCCGTCGACAATCGCCCGTGGCTCAGAAAAGACATTGAAGAAGTATATACGCAACGAGAGTCTCTCTAGTCTCTCGTACCAGAACGGCGTCGTTCGTTCGTCTGACTTGGTTCGTGTATATACGGTGTGGCAATATTCTACGCCCCAACGAACATTATTGCCAACGGCGAGCGGCGACAAAAAACAAAAGGAGGAAAGAAAAAGACGAAAAAGGACAGAGAGAAGGGAGTGATAAAAAAAAGAGCGACGTGAAAAAAAAAAAGAAACGGGCACACGATCGGTCCGGCTAATCATGAAATTCCAGCGTGTGCAGGAAATCGCGCGTCTACGTTTAGAAAGTGGAAAAAATCAATCAGCGACACGGACCCATTCAATTGGGATAGTACAATTGGGAGAGGTGGCGAAGGCGTCGCGACGGCTGTAGAAATTTTTTCCGGATAAGAGGTAAATTATGATAGGCGGGGGGGGGGGGGGGAGTCTGTATGATTTAATTCAATGAATTTTTTAAAAATATTCTATCACTTTTTCTCTTATTCATACCAGCCAGACCCCAATATGGTAATAGACTGAATAACGGACTAGGAATCTATAAAGGCGCTATCGCATTGATCGCTATAGATCTTTAAGTTTATACGGCGAAAACTCTTCTATACGTGTAGACCGTTCTATTTTAACGCTCCTCCTATATATTATCGGTGGGCGCGTTTCTACGTAGCTACAGACCAGGGAGAAACGTAAAAAGGGAAAAGTGGAGCTTGAGCTTTTTTTCAAAAGTCGCGTCTCCTTTCATTTCAACGCATGATCGCACAACGCCGATAATATACGTAGCACCCGTTAAACTCGATTCGTAACTGGTCGTCGTCTTCGTCTTCGTTGAAAACGCGTAAGCGCGACAATTTTTCTGGCTAAGGGCGATTTTCAATTACAAAAAATCTCATTTCTTAATCAAAAGTTACGTATACCCACGTCCCTATTGTCTCGCATCGCAAACGTTCTGATGGACACCGATATATGTTTTTTGTAAAAAAAAAAAATATTTCTCACATTTTATTCTCAGGTTTATAAGACCTGTATACATTGTTTGTTGTCAGGTTGGTATTTGGTTTTGTATCGATAGAAAATAAGAAAGAGTTTGAAGATTTCTTCTGGCGGCTAATATTCTCAAGAAAGAGAGGTTAATCCGGCACACGAATACAGTGTATGTATATACTGCGTTACTGAATATCGAAAAATTAACCAGGAGATAGACTTGCGTAACGCTTAGGAAAATTCTTGCGATACTTTCACTGCGATGATTGAAAAAGAGTAAAAAGATTTATATAAATATTACATCGTTTCTTACCGTACGATCTGCTGCGGGTAGATGGTACTTTGCGAACACGTAAAACGAGACGAATAAAACACGTTAGTTTGGCTCATAGAAATTAATTGATCCATGCGAGTCATAAAGGACAGTTCATTAACCGGCACAGGACATGGGATCGATCTGTCGAGGCAACAGTGCGTAAAACTGGCATTGCATTGACATGTGCATATTTATATATTTTTATAAAAACCACCCGTTACACCTGATAGTTGCATTAGGCGATTAGTATAATCCTAACAAGATCCAAAAAACATATGTAAACGAAATGTTAATATGCTATCAAGAAAGGAATTTTTTTTTTCAAATTTCGTTAAGAAAAAAATTTTAATTAAATTTTGTAACAATTAAACCGAATTTTTTTTTACGTTGCATTTATATCCAATTTTTGAACGCGACTGTACGACAAGTGGCAAACGTAGGAATTATTGTTCAAAAAAACTAGGAAATCAAGCAACTTCTCAATGACTGCTAAGTATACGTACTGTAATGTCGTTCGATGTACGTCCGCCATTGTTTTCCCACTAAAAATTTCCCACGCAATCGCATTATGACTCGCGATTGTCGTCTTGCGGCAGGAATCTCCTTTCGTTCTTGATGGCGGATGAGTTCCGGTGCGTTTACATCAACGTCAAGATCCAAAGCAGATTCCAGATCTCGCAGGGTTTTTCAATCGCTCAAGCCATGGCGCAAGGTTCTCGCGCGACGTCGTCGCCAGTACAGAAATCGTCCATTGTTCTCGGGTTATATCGCAACGAGCGACAAAAGAGGATCCTCCAGTACCCCAAAGTATCGCAATAGCTAAACGTGTACTTGAATCAAATTTTTTATTCACAGCCCAACGAAATACCAACGTGCCAAATCCAATTAATAAGACCCACAAAACATACCCACTTAAAGCCTCGTTCACAAGCAGCGACGAGATTCACTAAAAATCCGAGAAAAAAAAACCCCATAAAAATCCCTAGTGAGCAAAAATAATAACAAAAAAGTACTCTTTGTACATGATCGCATGAAAATACTTAAGGCCGATACACATGAAAGCGTCGTTCAAGAAATTATAGGTTAATTATCGATGAGTCGCCTGGTTGCGATCTACATACAGTGCCGTATAGCGTCTTCGTACCAACATAAAGATGACATAAAACAACCCGTGGAAAAACAGGTCGTACCGATATCAGCTCTTAACTCTTCTCTGTCAGTAAACATGATAATTACATTACGGAAAAAGGTGGCTTTACGCAATCAGCCAACCGACGCTCTGTCCTCCGCCTGCGGACGCGTCAAGACGCTGCGACGCCTGGACGTCGTGAACGGACCTTGGAGCTTCCCAAGCGGCATTCTGCGTATCGCTACGAAATTTGCATCAGCCCGATTAATTCCCGACGATAGATTAATTGGTCACGCGTTGGTACAGGGATCGTCCAACTGACGTATCAAGGACACGTGCTCGCTATCTCATGTCCTGTTGATGACAGTGACGAAACACGTGTACAGGATTCCTTTTCGCATTGTCCGACCAGGCAGGTACGTTTACTACTGCGTTCCTAAATACATTTTTTTATTTCGGCCACGTACATATCGACGGCGAACGAAATTCAATAAAATATATTGTAGATATCATTTTTTTTTTTAGTCGCGATGTCAGTTGGCGGCAGTGGCGTTAACCATCAAATGCCAAGGGATCACGTCGATCAGCCTCGAGCCAAAGAGATAAGCGGAGCGCGGGAGTCGTTCTCTGTGCTCGGATAGAGGACCGTGCACATACGAGTGACGAAAAAACGTGTATGCCTTACATAAACCCGACCACGCCCTGCCTGACTGCCTTACTGCCTGACTCCTATGCTCCGAGTGTCCGTATTGTACTGCAGGACCTTTACAGACTTATGGGACTCACTGCATATTCCAGCTCAGTTAGCCGTACCGGCGACTTCAGCACTTCGGTATCTCAGTACTACTGGTCTGATGATTAGAGATAAGGGTATCACCTAAAAATAATTAAAAAAATTTTTTAAGAGTGGCTTACAATTTGAGATTGAAAAGTAGGGGGGGGGGGGGTGATAATTAAAAAAAATTTTCCAATTTCTAGAACTCGGTCGTGATAGTGATTATGGGTCAGACGGTAACGTGTCTCTCGGCTAGATCTGCCCTATTACGCAAATCCTGTTCACAGCTCCAGATGCCCTTATCACGCTAGAGCGATTATCGATCGAGCACTTCTGATAACGATAAGAATTCCACTATTCCCACGTCCGTACCGTAACCCTTATACGTATATGTCATATACGATTCTACACAAAGAATATGCATACATAAACTATTTTCTAATCCTTTCTCGACCCAGCGACAAACGGAAGTCGTTCGCGTTTTCCAGCTTCCGCCAGTTAACGAACTTCCCGTCGGGTGATTAAAGTGCGTCGATCTCTATGCAAACACATGCAGCGATTCCCATATGGGGAATCACTCGTGATTCAACGAGCCTTCCTACTGGTCCATTAAGCTTCATTCAAAAATATTGCACAAGAGTAACATCAATCTCGAGTCACTCCTCGTCCAGCACTACCAGTCCAGCTGTCTGAGTCAACTTCGATCAAGTTTTCAAAAGCGACTGGTACACCGGACACATGATCATCCATATACGTACCAGTAGCATAATAAAAAGAAATCGCAACAGCAAACGTCACGGAAGATGTCCAATTCACATTAGTTACGAGGAACATTCGTAGTAGAAAAAATTTACGTAACCATGTAATTTGCAAAAAACATTTTTTTACCTAAAAGTAAAAAAAAAAATTATATTCACCCAACACTACGAATTTCAGCACAGTACTTTATCGCCGGTACCCAGCAACCTCATGATCAGCTCGTACACCTCTACCTACCCAGGCACAAACGATCCGCCTTACGGAACACGCCAACCACACTCGTATCTCCGCTACGTTAAATGCACTATGGAATTGCGCAACTGCGATTTAGTGCATCCAATTTTTTCACCCTGTATACTCCCCCGCCGCTACGACTTCGAGGTGTCCACGTGCTGGAATAGGAAACTACATACTATGTACACCATCTATCTGTCTCTCTGCCTACCTACCTACCTACCTACCCGGCTGCTTCGCAAAGATGCAGGAGATCCTTCGGCTGTGTTGGTCGGGCGTGGTCGCGGTGGCCATGGAATGCGCTCACTTTCACCAGAGCTCCGAGAGACGTGAGCGAGAACCGTGCACGCATACAGATAGCCATTTGCTATATAGTTATATGATCGTTGTATATATATATATATATAAAACACAGAATGGAGATTACTCCTGTACCGGAGCAGCCACCTACCGGGTGATGTCCGCCAAATCCAGGGACTTTATGTAGGCTCGTGTACAGGTGGGATAAAAAGACCAGAAACGTAAGAAAATTCAAAAAAATTATTAGTACACCGTATAGAGTAGTGGTGGAAAAAAAATTTGGTCCCGTTGTATCTTATATCGAATAAAAATTGTCGAGGGATTAGAATGAGCTGTTACAAATTTTCAATTTAGGAACGCGCAGTGGGTACGTGCTTGCCGGTAAAGTTTTCTTGCGTTATTGTTTTGATAAGTTGGTGTGTTTGTGAATGGAGTATAGGTAAAATTATCGATACGGTATTGGGATCGATTGATTTGATGGGTTTTGACGTTCTTGGAATTCCATAGCCGTGACCTTCCTCAAGCTATCGTATATCGATACCCCCCCTGTACTTTGAATCCTGGTTAGGCCACTTTTTATACGCACCTGGAACCTTATCCATGGACCGTACTTCGGCTGTTTATAATTTGATCAATAGGTACTGGCACTACTAACCGCTCCTAATGTCTCCTATAGAATAAATTTTTCAAACCGTAGGAGTTGGGTTTCCTTTCTAACGATGGCTATCTCGATGCGAAGCTTAACGACGTCCCTGGACACGGGACAAGCGGAACGAGAATCTCGATGGCTGAATCGCCACTGTGTAAATGCAAATTAAAAATGTATCTTTTCGAGGTGACGTTGCATAACGATTCCTCGTATGATCGTTGTTTGCGATCGGTACGATTTTATTGACGATCATAATAATGGGAATCGGTTCAATAGATAATTGAAGCAAGATAGAGGCAGACAGAGTCCATCTTTGATTATATTACACGAATGACATACCGATCACTGGGTATTATAAAATAAAATCGCACATAATTAGTTTTCATTGAGATTTTTATAACCGTAATATTACGATTAGCAATGCGTTACGTCGACAGTGTAATATAAGAATTCACAGTGTTCGGTTAGTGAAAGTAATGGCGATCGGTTGGACGGAAGAAGAAAGTAATGAAAAAAAAAATGTACACAGGAAGGTAAGGATCTAACGAATGATTTTGTGATCGAAATTTTTTTTTTTGCAAAATCTCTCAATCGACCATCCATTATTTGCCTGTGTTCGAAACTGTACGAAATAATCACCCAGTATATTATCCTGCACCAATACACTTGCAAGTTACTAAGGAGTGGATGCAGTACCGTTATGATTGCAGGAGACGCCACAAGTATAGTACGTTTATGCCGTATAACCCAAGCCTACTGTTATAACGATCCTTGCAGCGCGAGATAAGACGCCGCGGAATGCAATCGAGTCTTATTCCTTTTTTAATGCCACCCTCGACAATACCGATCATCCGGAAGGTCATGGTTAAATCTCGTTATCACTAATTCCATAAGACGTCTTCTTGTCAGAGTCAATTAGTCATTGTACAACCCTTTCACATACTGTACATAAGTCTTGGTGCCATAACCTATAAGATCGTTGAATAAAAGTATTGTGTGTACCACCTGAATTATATATATATATATATTGTGACGATGATTATTAAAGTACCACGTCACAATATATATAGCTCTTATGTAACCAGGAAGACAAGCTTGATTTTCGAGGTTAGGATCCTCTATACCCGGTGATGCTTACCGAGAACGACCCAATGTTTACCGACCAAGAGACACGTTGACACGCGACTGTCTACCGGGTGTAAACAATGATTAATTAGCGTGCGCCGCCATTGTGTAGAAAGAATAGTTATAACCAGTCACGAGTGTTGCTCTGGGCTGCCGTGGGTTCTTTGTATGCTGGGACGGCAGTGTGTAGTAAGAAGTCTGAATACGCCTAGACCGGTCGCAGGCTGCGGCGCCGACTAATATGGGAGTGTGCTGGGTTGAAAGAGCGAAGCTTCAACTGGATCAGCAATGCCCCTTCGATTCCTCGATCGCAATGTATCGATCTTGGGTGGCATGGAGGTTGGTAACCATGTGTGTAGTTTGGTACGATCGGATAGGGTCATACTGGATCTTATATCAATTCAGGAAGTCTTTTCTTCCTTGGATGGGTATGGTTTTTTATATTTTTTTTTTTTTAGACATTGGAGACCATCTGCTTCCTGATGAACTGGTTCGTATGGTTTTTTGAACCAGGTCCCAAGATGGTATTGTTTCGTGATGGGATTTGGAACTGGGTGAGCTACGAAAGATTTTTGGGAAATCGGTAAAGGTTGGTACGCCTGGTTATGAATTATGGTAAATTATGTCGTTAGATTTATATGGTCTTGGGAAAAACCATTGGTACCGTCGACTTTTAAATCGACGATCGTGGCGCACTCTTGCGTACGAATCTGGAGTGACGCGAAAACAATATCAAAATTGGTTAGTCGTAAAAATAAAGGTCGAGACGATCGTAAAGTTTGAGATAATAAAACCTAATTATCTTGCATAGTGTTTGGGTGCGACTTAACGTAATTTTATATCGTATATCTGGAACGGTCCTTAAATCGTCAGGATCATCGGTTAGGTTAGGTACGAGGATCGATCGTACGTGCTAGGACGGTCCAACCGATCACCGATCACGATCAGGTAAAATCGTTGGATTTATTGATGATATCAAGTCGTTAAACAACCTTCTTGTACAGAGTGATATATCTCACCTGATTTGGTATCAACCATCCAGCAGGTTTGCCAATGAAACCAGAAGGAAGAATCGGTAAGCCAGAATCGGCTCGAATGGTTATTTTGCTCAATCTTTTTTTCTTCTTCAAACCCCAAAGAAACCTGTACGAATAACCTGATGCATGAAATTACAAAAATTCGTAGAAACTTCTTCCAAGCATTTTTTCTCCAATATCCCGTACCCTAATAAATCGTCAATTTCTGGCACCAGGATGATCCCATTACCGATTTCTCGATCTTCCACAAACGACTCGTCCGCCTATCGCTCGTCTATGGACATAGAAAGCGATCGTTTAATGATCTTGCGAAGCATGAATTCGATACGTCAGCCACAGACCATTCGTACCATTCGTCATCAGAGTTACCGATTTACATACTACTCCGTGGTCACGGTAGCCCAAGGCAGATCGTATAGCTCCACTCGATCACAGGTCTAAAAGTACTTCCTGTTCTCCTATCAAATACCTGTATGAATTTCAACGATTAGAAATCATAGACGATCAAAGTAAATGATCCCAACAGTCATTTCAATAAAATTTTTCGAAAAATTTATCAAAAATTTCGTTGATCCAAAAAATCACCCCCCCCCCCAAATTAGTAAATATAATAATAATTATTTTAAAAAAATATTTTTTCCCTCCAAAGCACTGGGACCACAGCTAGAGACCCTCTTAATCTCATTGAATCTCATTGAATGTATCTCACGGAAGCAGACCACTTCCTGTCGATCTACGTGTTAATTTAATACGTTCGGATAAGCGTTAACCTGGCTACCGCCGACGAAATGGAAAATGGAGCACCGGAGGAGTGAACGTTGAGAAACCAAGGCGTAATCCGAGGCGTAGATGCACCGATAGGAGTCGGCAGCTAACCAACTACCAACTTCTAACCGTGCCGAGTGGTCGCGTGTATTCCTCGTATGTGATCGGCTAATAGCTATATATATATACTTGCATATAAGATGAGGAGAATGCGAGCGGACGACGACGACGTATGGGCGGACTGCTGACCAGTTGCGGTGGCCGACGTCTTCAAAAATGTGGGGAGTGGACCGTCGTTTATGCTGCCAGACTATGCAGGGGGTCCCAATATGAGAATTGACTTGTGTAGCTTTTATTGAAATTTCAAACAGTTTATCATGGCTGACGCGAACACGTATATTTTGGGAGTGAATGGAAAAGTAATACTAGATTTTAAATCTCGATTACTCACCATGGGATAATTTATGGTTTCTGGTAGACAGTTTTAAACCACGTGGTTTTCGATTGGTTGAAAGGTTGGTCAGTGACTGTCGAAATAAAAATCCTTTTTGAGGTTATGGTTCGTAGAAATTTCTTTTCTGTTTCGAATTGATCATTTTTTTTTAGTGACGTTACAACCTTTTGGATATATTCTTCAAATCTGTCGATAAATTCATAAAGGCGGGGTTTCTATGAGAACCACTGATCTGGGGAGCGGACTCTGGGAGCACTTTATCTCCCGAGTCCGGGATGTGGGTCGCGACTGCCGCCCGCCACGCGAACGCAAGTATCTAAAGCTCCGTCCACACTTGGCTGTAGATAGTAGCTTGCCAATAAAGAAGACGGTCGAGACAATACTAAAGGTTCGTTCACAGTCATTTTTATTATTGACTTTAAAGAATTTCGATTTTTCGACTCGACGATATGCCTGAAGGATAATTTTAATTAGTCGTACTGATTGGAGAAAAATTCTAAAAATAATTTCACAATTTACTGCAGCGACAGCTAGGAATGACGTTTTTATTATTATTATTTCATCTATTGTGTCATTTCGACTTGATCCTATCTATGCTGATAATCTGTGTTACGTAAGATCGATATACCCCTCGGTTCTTTTATGTTATCCTTTGTATTTTTTTTCTCTCTCTCTCTCGCGCGACGTACAAAAGAATAGTCGACAAGATATTTCAGGACAGGTGTCCGCGGTTACCGGTTGCGCAATAATGGCGAGTCCACAGCTACCGGTTAGCCAATCGTTAAATCAGGCCGATTCTTCTTCTGGATGCTCTTGCGACGGCCGCAAGATCACGGAAATCCACGTGGCTGCTTTCGAGCAGAATCGATCCTGCCGGAAGCTGCAACTAGTGCTGACACTTTTATTTGTATATACGATCAAAGCCGCAGCCTCTCTCCCTCTCTCTCTCTCTCTCTCTCACACACACAGTCCAACTCCTTTAGCGCGCGTCTATCATTTCCTGCGGAAGATACGCAACTTCCTTGCTGAAGTCAAACGCGAAAGTGGCCAGTGAACCGTGACGTCAGGAGCGTAGACTAAATCACAGACCTACGATAATCATTAAGATTAGATACCAAAAATCATCTTTATGATTGATCGATATTAAAAAATGACAAAGTCCATTAAAATTTTTACAACGTTAAATAATCACTCTGTATCACATCACTTATATGGTCTGGTTTACTATCGACATATACAGGTATAGTAACAACGTGATATCGTCACCAGTAAAGTTAATGACAGTCCGACTCCTCCTGTCTCTAGTGACTTTTTTTCTAAATCCTTATGGGCGTTATCCAGGCGACTTCACTTTCGTTACTTTCGAAGTGGACGCGAGGCAGGTTCCCGCTACCCAGCATCACTGGTCCATCCGCCGCGAATAGAGAGTCTTCTCGCTTTCGTCGCTGCTACACGTACTGAAACTGGATCTCTGCCAAGATTTAAAATAAGCCTATAAGAACGACGTTCAAGCCTATAGAGTCTGTGTTAAATAAACATTTCCCCAGGTGTCAATGATTTTATGCCTTAACCCCGCATCTCCGTCTACGAAGATGACAGCTATAGATATACACACTGAACGATACAGATTAAACGGTACCTCCTAAGCAAAGGCTGCTTCTAGCAGATCCTAATGTATTTTCCATAAGGGAAGCAGACGAAAAAAAAAAACGGCACACGCCTCACGGTGGCACGAAGCGAATGTGTTTCGCAGTAGAAAACGAAGTAAAGATACGCGAAGTGGCCGAGGCTTTCTCTGGACAACCCGCCCACAATGACTGCCGTTGAGATACGAGGTTGCTGATAGTAGAGAATAGTTCTGGATAGTCTTCTGTATTGACTATTGACATAGAAGACACTGGTGCGTACTGTATTATAAT
>JARQSW010000173.1:312600-444688 GCA_030142375.1 Calameuta pallipes
TGGGAGATCTATGGGCAATCGTGCGTAGAAACGTTATTCCAGCTCGGGGATAACAGAATGGAGGAAGTCGATGCCAGGATCCCGTTTCCATGATGTGGACGTTGCTGGTACTTTCGACGGGGCATAACGAGGGAGATCTCTCGTTAGAAGAGTAGTAGAGAAGAATAGTAGAGAATAGTTCTGGATAGTCTTCTGTATTGACTATTGACATAGAAGACACTGGTGCGTACTGTATTATAATTGCTGGAGAAAAAAAGTATAGTGTGAAACAAAAGTTTTATAGACATAAAGAATTTTGAGGACATCGAGGTAAAAATGAAAATTTCATCCAACGCATGGGAGATCTATGGGCAATCGTGCGTAGAAACGTTATTCCAGCTCGGGGATAACAGAATGGAGGAAGTCGATGCCAGAATCCCGTTTCCATGATGTGGACGTTGCTGGTACTTTCGACGGGGCATAACGAGAGAGATCTCTCGGCATCGATCCCATCGATCGATTCTTGATCGGCAAACGGCGATTCATGAACTGCCAGGAGATTCGAGATGAAAACCTTGTTCCACATTCCTTTATATAGAAACCTAATGCGTGGTACCTGGTAAAACATTGAATCCGCTATCTTCCTCTAGCTTCATCCTTAGATACGTTTTTATCTTCTTTTCATCGATTATTTTACACAGCGAATTATATTTTCAAGAATTCAATCATCTAATTGATCAGGGCCAGTGGCCATTCCAAGGCGTGGGCATGGTGAGTTTCCAATATTCCCATTCACCCCGTCGATCAAGAAAGTGACAATCGATCTACGTTACAGGTATTGCGAGGTTTATAAATAATTTTCAAATTTTTTTTTACTTTTTTCCCAAGATTTAACGAGCGTTGCTCTTAATTGTCCTTTTCTCATTCGTTCGACTGGACAATGGATCCTGTATGGTGAGATGGATAATGCGAAGGCCATTCTAGATATATATATATATATCTACTCGTCCGCAACTCGATGACCAAAACTAGAGCACTTCCATCTGAGAGCCACGCCAGGGCGGAGGCTGCGAGGTCCCGGAGTCTACGAGGCTGCCGAGAGAAGGGAACGTCGTCTTTCGCGGCGTTCACAACGATTTACACGCCCAGGTTGTGGACAGACGCATTAAGAAAATACGATCAACATACGTACGAAGTAAAGCATAATAGATTCATGGAAAATCATGTTAACCCATTCAAAACAAAAAAAGTACCCTTTCCCTGGTGTCTATTGAAAAATTTGAAAAACAAAAAAATTTCGAGAAAGTCGAACGATCGAGAAAAAAGGACAGAAAAGCCGATTATCCCATCCGATCACAAAATATGATATATATACATACTATAACGGGAATATATGGATCCGTTTCTACCGAACAGGTGAGAGATAAGTGGTATCGGCGAAGAGCCGTTTCCAGAGGAATCGACTATCACCCGAGGAAGAGTAGAAATAGTAATTAATGGTCAGACATAGAGTATCGCTTAACCATATATCTATATATACCATATATATATGGATATGATATATGTAATGAGGAACGTATTCACTCTATTGTCATATACAGTATATATATATATATATATATATATATATGTCTGTACCGTGATATCTCGGTACTGGATGGAAGTGCAAAAAAATTGGCCAATCGAGTAAATACCTACGTTTGCACGTATCAGCATATCTGTATATACACATGGTTATGTACATAAGAAGTAGTAAGAGACGAGGGAGTGCGCAGCGAGTGAAAGTAAGCGCTTCGTATAGTCAGCCACGCGCCCTGCCTGCCTGCTCATACGTACACGCATGCTCACACTGTATAGATATAATATTAGAGGACTGCAGGAGTCATTAGAACTGTATCAGGATCGACGGGATACCAGTACAGTAACGCAGGATAGTTAAGCGTGCGCGTTACGTTCCGAAGAGAGAATCGTGGCTCGAGATACCAAGAGGAAGTTGCAAAACTTTTGGACCTTATCAGGAATCACTGGACCATCGTATATTTTTTTTGCAGACTGTACAAATTTTTTTTTACGATTTTTAAAAATTAAAAACCAGTTCGACACTACGGGCGAGAAATTTGACATATACAATTTTCATTTTATTTTGATACGTCGTATATGCGTGATTTAATTACCGTGTAACACGTGTTTGATTGTTATCTGCTTATCAGTAGATTAGATAAAATGTTGTATCTTAGATATTGAAATTGAGAAAGAATTTTGAAAAGTTTTAGTATCGCGATTTTTTAAATTATTCTAAAGGGGTTAGTATCCACCGTGAATTACGTGTCCAAGTATCGTTAACTGGATACTAGCTACTTGTAGGAAACACAAAAGCAGCTCATGCCTAAAGGCATTGGCAGATCCCTTCAGATATAAAGGCCCGGTTACGGCATGAAGTATCTGGACAGAATCGGATCCCCAGCAGTATGTATTACGGTCTCATGGTCAGATTGGTCCAGATGATGCTGAGGATTGCTACTGGCTTCATCAAGTACGTGGAATCCAGTGATACTTAAAATGATCGTCACGCCTACAGGCGTGATAATATACACAGGTGTAATCTATATAGCTGACTTTTTCGAACGCGTAAATATTCAAAAAATTCTTTATCACCTTCTCACGTACCAAAGATCTGATGAGATCAGTTCTCGACATCGTCCGTTCCTACGTACCCAAGTACCAAAATGCTAATCAGATCACCCTACTCATTTAATTCCAGAAGATTGGCGACTATTCCTGACTATCAAGTGGGATGAACTTTTCCCAGCGGCCAGTAGCCGCAATGGAGTTCGGTTCTTTTCTTTTACAGACGCCCGTACCACTCGGTGCTCAAGGAAACTGGAGCAAAGAGACTGTAATGGTAGCTACAGGTCGACTCAAAGCTGACGATAAGGCTTACAGCTTCCTAGTTCCAGAATCATAAAAAAAATTTCAAATTCGCATCGACGCGAGCGCCAATTAAAATTTCTAGTTCCTTTTTTCCCCTAACACAAAACTCCCTAGATTCGTTCGACAAGGGTAGTTATCACAAATTCATCTCACCAATATCTTCTTTACGACCCCATACGATTTGCTAAATTCGCACCAGGATGTGCGTATATTCGCAAATGGTAACTCGACTCTTTCGCAATATTGAAAAACCGAAAAATCACTTGCGAATACACAAAACAAGTCCGGTGGCTATCCTTACGTGTTATTCGATCTGATAATTCTCTGATTGGCAATTGCCACGGGCGACATTCTTCGCTTCTGGAGCAAATCTCGAGCACTCGTTGCAAATGCCGTCTCCCATCGTGCTTGGAATTTGCATTTAAACGCCTTTCTTACGTAAGAGGCGAGGCTAACGCGTCCAGGAAACGTTAACGTAGAAATTATCGTACATTCAATATATATATATATATATAAATTCAAATTTTCAAAAATTTCTTAATAACAATTATACCTCACTATAGATACGTTATCATAGTATAACAACTGTAACTATCGACCTGACGAAGATACGGATACGATTAGCATAGCGGACCACCCATTGGTCGACCCTGGATCAGGCAGTCCCTCAACCTTATAATAACCAAGCGCTCATGTCGGATGCTCTACGTACATGGACCGCTCATGTATCCCATCGGTATATCTCGATTTATACCGATACCGATCCGGAATCGTCGTACCTATATAATATATATATATATACACACCCATAACCCCATCTATTCCTATCGAATTGTACGCCTTACGTGCTGTTGTCTTCTAGCAGACAATACGTGTAGGTGTCTTCTATATATATATATATATATATATATATATATATATATCCATAGGATGTTTCAAAAGAAACTGGGAAGGTCCAACGACTATCTAATAGAGGCGTGGATGGAACTTCAAGGCGGAAAATATTAATCGAGTATTATCAGTATTGCACTACCAATAAACGATACCGATCGATACTTGATAGATAATGTATATATATATATATATAATGTATATATAATGTATATATAAGGTGCTACTGACCGTGATGCGAAGGACGTTGAGAAACTCTCTCCATCTGCCAATTATGAAAGGTGAAAAACGTCCGAAAAGCTTGTCTTCGCGTGCCAGACGAATTGCGCATGCGCAATAGATCTGCCACTTGCCAATAGGTGGGATCGAGAAAAAAAAGGGATCTTGACAAAAAGGATCCTTGGATTTGTATTTTCTGGCCGAGTACCTATCTTGCCTATGGTTAACCTATACCTGGTGACGCTCTAACGTTTTCGTTCGTTATAATCTTGTCTCTCTCTATCGGTATATACAGGCTGCATTCGAGAAGCCATCGATTCTCTGTAACCGTTCGCGACACTGATTATTCGGGCAATCAAGTAAAACGGGGTCGTATGTCAGCGCGAACAAGGACGACTGACTGTGACGAATTTTCCATCTTTTTAGCGCGGTTAACTCAAGCTAGGAAACTCGATGGATATAATGACGCGTTGGAGATATGATATTAGAATTTGATGAATTTCTTTTTTACACCGAGTATGTGCCGTTTTAAGAAAAAAGAGAGGATCGTTAGGTAACAACGATGTTGCGTTTGTAAAAAAAATTTTCACGACACGCCCGTGTCAAATTCTTTCAGGGAATTGCAAATCGGTGAAACCAAGGCGTCGCGCCGCCGAGCGTCGCTAAATCGCCAGGGCTCGGTCATTGGATAATTGCGGTTTTCGATCACTCTCGATTCCGTAAGTCTGGCAGATCGACAAGTGAGATAGGTTGAATGGGTAAAGTGAAAAAAGAAAATTTGAATTTACACAATTTTAATATTATAAAGAAAATAACGTATCCACCCGCGATCAATCACGCAATAATCTTAACGTTCTTTATCGCAAATATTATTCGCGTTGTCAGAATGACGGGCGAACGTTATCTGAATATAAGAGAAATTTTTTACGACAACGATGCATTACATTTTATATAAGCGATTCTTTAAATAAATTTAAAAAAAAAATACACGAAATTTAACTTTAAGCCAGCGTGACTTATCCGGCTTTCCAGGACTAAAAAGCCGAACTGATTTAATTCCGAATTACCGATCCGATCTGGTCGCTCCCACCGATCATCCTCTCGCGAAGATGATCATTAATTGTCCAATTGGGCTCAAGTAACGCACTGAAGATCGGCGGTCAGTTGCTTCGCCGAGCCGATGTCACGTTAAGGGAACTGCATAAATCTTGTCCGATTTTCATATACCGAATTACACGCGGACTCTGGTCAATTATTTTTTTTTCTCGGTGCACTCACGTGATTTACGTTATCGTTAACAGCGCATTAAGGCTGCAACACCTTAAACTGTTTTGACAGCCGGTAAAAGGCTGTATCGTATCGATATTGCTATGTTACCTCAAAAGGAATAATCGATATTGCCGATATCGATACTAAGCAGCAGCGATTCGGTATACTTTGAACGATTTTATTGAACCACTTACCTCTGTATGATGTATCGGTAGCCATCGGATATTATTTTAAGTACAATAAAAGATTACGAGGAATCTCGTTCGCTGTAACTGTTATTTGGTGTACTGGATTGTGGATTGACCTTTAAGATTTGTATCTATAGTCTGAATTATAGTACTATTCCATTATACTGAACGATCATGCCAGGTCAAGTTTTTTTTTTTAATTAATTTACTCCTTTTGTCCTTATCGAGACATTCGTAGACTCAATGCTTCTTCGCCACGTGTCTTATAAGGCTACTTAGTCGAGGATATTTATTATTTGATTAAATGCAGCATCCACGTGTATTTCGCGAGATTATAATCTCACGTAAAAACTGGACCCTCGTGAGAAAGAATTGCGGAAATAAAATCGCATTACTTATTATGATTTTGCAGATGATTTTTTGGTCCTTTTTTTTTTTTTTTTTGAAAAACCATAGTCATTTTGCATATAAAATCTAAGTGATTTATCATGATTGAACAGTAGGTAGCGCAATACATATATAGTATATAATATATATATATATATAATATATATAATATATATATATATATATTATATATATATTATATGGTCAATAATCATGGTCGATTATACTATATGTATCTAAGCTACCCGTTATGTGTACCTCCAATCGCTGTCAAGGAAAATTCTGTGCAAGGTAAATATATAAATAATATAGTCGTATACAGGTAAAGTATGTATATATATGTGGTTTTGCACGGTCTACAATTTTACAAGCGACACCGTTACAAAAATTTAGCGGATCGGTGGCCTCTCCCGTATACACAGGACTGTATCACTGTAGTACCTAACTGCGTGTCATCGACTGTCGTGTCCTTATGCTAGATTTCTAAAATCGCAAAAAAATTTACCCGAGTCGGGTCGACGGCTTGTCTCAGGGCTGTATAATGCGATGGTGCAACTCCGGCTAATTCGAGTCCTTGAACGGGAGAAAACGTCTTAGGCTTTACGTTGATTTTCTGCCGTTCCAGAGAATTGCGTTAAACTATAACAATAGCAAGATTATATAGCCCGAAGATCTTCCCCGGACGTTACAGTTCGAAGGACCAGATTAACGTCAAGCAAAGACTCGTAAAGCAGAGACCTCGGAGCTTATGATCTGTAGAGAGGAAATGGAACGATAAAATTTGTTCAAGTTTCTATACGTAAAAAGTTTGTCTGAGTATTTGCGGGTTTATCTACTTAGATTAACAGGCAATAGGATTTGATGGACCAACCAAGGATTTTTACCCCGGTCGTCCTGAAGACTTGTCGATGTCTCCTAGGACATTGGATACTTACTAAGAGTATCTTGTCTACTTTCTAATTCGTTTCCTGGAATTTTTTTTTTTTTTTGAGATAAAACAGATGCATCGAATGTCCTTGCTGATCTTGTCTCACAGCTTCCTGAGAGAGTCAAGAGTCCTTCAAGTCGTTACACTCTCTATTGAGACTTTTATTGAATCACGTCTTCGGTTTATCCTGGGAAATTTTATTGTCACGTTTCTTTGAGTTCACTAGGTACCACGTATAGGGATATTTTGTGTGTAAATTGACGAATGTTATGTGATCTAGGGGATTTTGAATGATCCTGTGGGATTAAAATTACTCTAGGTTATATTTAGTTCGTTAACACTGAGAATTCCTGATCTGGGATCAATGTATGGGCGTGACGCTGGCACCCCGACGTCCTGCGTCGTTATCCTTTCCTTCTTCCTATGTAAGATCTGATTTCTATGCAATGTATGGCGTATCGGTTTTCGTAGAAGGCTGTGCAGCAATGTATTCATATATTTACATTACACTGACAGTGCCTTATGGTATTTCTTCACGAGCTATTGGTATCTCTGTGAAGAAGATTATACCGATCTTACTTACCGATCGTGTTACATTCGATTTTCTTTTTTGCCGATTGTATTTTCTCAGAGAACGATCTTATAGAACTGCGTAGGATCTTTAGGAAATACAAATTTAACGATTTTTAATTGATTTTTTCATACCGATTCCACTCGTTTCATTACCGTCGAGATGCTCAGTCCCCGTAACCTTCTTGGTTCGTGCACACGTCCTTTACTCGGTGAGATCGGTATCGAATTTGGTATTTGACACACGAGACATCGGCTCGCCTTGAACGCCGAATACCATGATCGGTATCGAGAGATCGTTTATACTATATACTATTACGCTCTGTCGGCATCCTCGACTTTTGAGTGGATCATGTGTAATCTCAATTACTTCTATAGACTTTCGAGAAGTTCGAAGGTTGTAATCAGTGTTATTCTAATTACGAGTCACCTTACCGATCGGACGGTGATCGGTATCGATCGACGATTACAAAATTAATTTTGTCATTGAATCATAGCAAGTGCTCTCGATATCTCTGTGTATTCAAATATACAATACCGATCTCCAAGAGCGAAAGAGAGATCGGTAAAAAAAATCGGTAAAAAATATTTTTCTTCCCTTCTGATTCCATCCACACCTAACGATTCTAACGATCGTTTACGTAGTTCAGGATCGGTAAGATCATCGGATTACTCGATCGTTCGGGTGTGTACCAAGGCGTGCGCAACCACACGTACAGAATTCGTTCTGCATGAAGCTAAGATACGTTGTAAGACGTTAGTTATATCGTATCTATGCTTGTGCAATAGTGAACGTATAGCGGATGTCAAACCGCGCCACATGTCGAGTCCAGGTACACCCCTGCACTCATATCTCTTCGGGTTGACACATTGCAGTGTGTACGGGGAACACGTGCTCGGTTCCTTAATCCGCAACAAGGAACTGCCTAGCAGAATAGTTTTGCATAGATAACGGTTAACAGTACTTGCTAAGAGAGGCTCCACTATCTCACGAGAATGGAATCTGGCGAATCTGCGAAACGGTGAATCGACTGCGGTACATAAATGCATGGATTCGTATCCTATAAATGAAATGAATTTCATCATTATTTATTTTACAAAAATACCTAAGTTACTCATGAAAAATTTACACACCGATGAATGCTCCTATCGGAAGAGACTGTAGTTGTTCATGAAGTCTAGGTAAATCGACGAATTTGATTTTTGGATTTTTATTTATCCAAAAAATTTTTCGATTGTTATACACATATATAGCGTTCCTTTAATTGGTACCAGGTATCAAAATATCGACACGGTAAATCTTTATCGGCCACGGAATTACTCTTGACATAGAAAGAAGGGAGGGAGGAGGTGCTTAAAAAGTAATCATTGAAGAGATATAAAAAAAAAGAGAAACAGATCTATGTAGCATAATAGTAATATTTGACGGTTGCAGATCACGATCGACCTTCGCGCTGCTGGATCCAATCAGCATCTCAGTACTGTATCTCGTGCGCACACAAGTAACGTTGGGTAGGTGGGACTTCGGTATTTGTAAATATTGGAACAAATCAACATCAATGCTGTCATTGTTGTCAGCTGACTTGCAACTTGCAGATAGAACTGTCGGATTCCTTATCCCCTGACCCGGATTTCTTAGCTAGGAAGAAAAACGCCCAATCGAGTAGCTACAATCGCCTGTTCACGTGCATTCACGATATTGCAGAATAACGCAGTAGGTAAGATACCCCAGCCAACCTGCTTGAATTAAGTCCCAGACATGCAAGTTCCAAAAATAAAATTTACCTGGACATTTTTTTTGCCCACTTAAAACCGAGTTATTATCTTTTTTTTTTATATTGTCCTTGACTGGTTATTTATAAACTGGACCGTTTTTTTTTTTTTTTCAAAATCAAAAAGTCACGTTTTTCGCGTGGGAGTCTATCGGGCAAAAAGACGAATCTATTCGTTCCACGTGTATCCGTACGAATTGACAGGCATCGCAGATCTGCAATGTAAAGGAATGCGTAACGTAGAAAGTGCGAGACTGGATTTCGTAGAGCAACGTCGATCGAAGAGACACGAGACTCGCTTCGAGCTCTTGGCAAAGTCTGGCCGGGCTCGTTGGCTTACGTTATTTTTCATCCTTTCTTCTAACGAGTTTCCGTGTAATCGCTCGTGCAACAAATCGCTTTGACGCAATTACGTTGCCGTTATGAAATATCGGTCAGGTGTCAATCGAGAGTTTTCGTTGACACGGATCGATTCGCGATATCGAAACGTGATTTTTGAAATTTTGAAAATATCTGACAGTCTGTACGATCTGCCACCCTTATTTACTTCATCCATGTTCGACTACCCACGTGTCTGCTTGGGTAAGATAATTTCATGGTTAAAATTCAAAAATAGATTCAACACACGGAAAAGCCTCCCCGACTGAAGCACAAAGAAGAGAATTTTTTTTTTCGAATTTCCAGACGAACTCAAAAACTTCATTATGCAGTCACAATAACCCACACGATAATCGCACATAAAGATCGTAGACTGAATTAAATTAACGTATACTGGCTCCTGTCCAAAAATTATGTCACCAGAAAAAAAGATAAAAAAAAATCAATATTAAAAATACCGATATATCATCCGTGGCTGATCTACTCAGCGACGAATTACCCTAATCACTAGCCTCGAGAGTCTCAAAAGTTATTAGATGAATTTTTTATTTGTCCACACGTCATATTAATTTTAACTTTCCCATATACAGTGTGTAATTATAAAACGTAACAGGCTACTTCGTGCCCGCGTAAATTTCTCTTGTATCTACGAAATGTAAACTCCAAAAAAAAAAAAAAAGAAAAAAGATTTCTTCATATTCAAAATAAGCTGTCTACCTTCTCGGCAAAGTGGTCCATTACTATTGGCAATACGACAATTCCGACCATCTGTCTGGTACCAACGTAATGTCAGTTAAACAGTTTACAACGCAACGTTCGCCTATGTAGTCAGTCGTAAGTCCGTAAAGGCCTGAGGCGTCCACGCGTTTCGCCTATAATTACACGAATCTTTTTATGCGGGTCGCCTCGCGCTCGCTTCACAAAATAACACGAATGTAACACGCCTTTTTTCACTGATATTTTTTTTATAGACCCTCCTTGCCCCTGTTGCCACTTCCTCTTCCTCTTCGACCACGGTCCTACGCTTAGGGTCCGTACACACTGCTAGGTCCTATACACTTGGCACAGCGTATTAGTTGCATGGATACATAAGAAATCAAAATTACTCTGAGTCCCTGGGCTGATCTCACTGTGGCGTGTAACTTTTTATCAGGCGAGAACAACCTGCCAGAAATGTTAGGTCAAGTCGAAACACCTGGAATTAAGTGATTAGAAGTGCCCTGATGAGCATCCATTTTAATATGGCTTATACGGTCATTTTTAGACACAGTGTATAGTGTGTATATATATGTATATATGTAGGATGGCTTGAATATATTTTTTTATATAAAATTCTAAGTCAAATTTGCGTGATAGTAATGGGAGGTTATGTATAATGATTTTGTACTGTTTAGAATGAGGTCAGTTTTTGAGAAAAAAGAAAATCAAAATTTAACTTTAATTTTCTGTCCGTGCGATACACTGTATATGCGTGAAAGAAATTGTTTTTTTTATTCCTAATACCATCTCTACGTTTCTTGGGATAATTCAGCTACTTGGCAATTACACCAGGTTCACTGGCGGTTTTAGCGTTACTTGGCAAAACCTAAAGCCCGTGGACTTACGTAAACGTTCGTAAAGATGAAAAAGCTGGCCCTGCCGACCGTCACGTTCAGGAAAGTGAAATTCCCCAATAATATCATAGCAGCACGAGGAGTCCAGTCTCAGGGATCGTGATCGTCGTATCACGATTATTTTCATAAGGAGTGGCTCCTTTGAAGAGAAAATTAAGAAGAAAAATGAAGAAAAAGAACTTTGAGAACAACACAATGCGTAGTGATAAAGAAAAGAAAAAAATAACGTTACTCGACACATATATATATATATATATGTATATACATAAGATGTAAAAGAGAGAATTCTGTTCGACATCAAAGGACTACTGAACGGTCACGTTAAGTAATACGGATTTGCTCAATTTCGGATTCGATCAAGACTTCCCTACCTCTTGTAGGAAGGCCGAAGTTGCTCAAGCATTAGAAACGCGGCTTAGGTATAAATAATTAAAAAAAAATAATAATATAAAAAAACAGAACTGATAATCAAGCCGTTTCTATCCACGTTCGTGTATATAGAAATAGTAAGGAAAGAGTATAAAAATCAATTGCGTATCAATAATTGCATCCGATCCTTATCGATCGCCTTGACTGGTCTGCACCTTGCTTGCTTATGTTGTTAGACAACTAGGTGAATACTGTTATATACATAGGATACGTATATAGGAACGTCCCTTTACCTTCCCTCCGTTAAATTCCATACGTGTCTTACATATATATGTCCCATATAGATATACAGGGATAATTCAAAGAACGGAAACGCTCTGGCACTTTGAGATAATTTCATCTCAGTGGTCCATTGCTTATGCACGCTCTGGTATGATAACGATCTGCATAAGGCGATGCCTAATCGGCCGTTAGTATTCGACGTGCCGTATAGACACGTATTACGTGTACAGTGTATACCTGCCTTCCTAGTAAGATCCCAGGTGCTTTCGTTTCGACTGGACCAGCTGAACTTTTCCAGCATCCCTGAATGACTTTTGTCATTTTTAACGACCGCGTAATGAGCCTAAGACTCGTAGGATAATTATGGAAGGAAAGAGCTGGAGCGTCGTAAAAATATAAACTGGCTATTTAAATTTATGTTTAGTTACAAAGTACGATTTTTACTATGTATACCAGTGAATCGGACTTTTACTCTTATCGAGGTACTACTTGGGTGAGCTGGAATTGCATAAATTTAATCAAAAAAAATAATAATAATAATAAAATGATGGTACGATTATTAGTATTTTGATTTCGTATATGGTATGCAAAAAAAAATTGGGCTGGGATCGAAAAAAATTTTTTGTTACGTTCGTAAAGTTATTCTTACTGTATTTTATGTACTTACGTGTTATACTTACGGTCATTAGCTTGACGGTTGATTGACATACGCTATCGTCAAGTCAACCAGTCATCTATCCAGCATCCGTTCATCGGTCCATCTATCTATCCATCCATCCATCGAAGCTCCAGTCAAGTTTAGCGGAGCAGTTAGTAAGTTCGCCTTTCTATGTGGGTGGAGCCATCTACTCGCTACCGTCAGGGACAACCACGTTTGCTCTAAGGCGCCCCTCAACGATCCACGCCCGATCGCTCGACGATCGCTGAGCGATCTCCTTATTACGTGAGCAAGAAATCTATAGCGACTGGATGAAAACGAGAGCGAAACGCCGGGGCCCGCGATTAAGATGATGTCGCAGATTTCTTTCGAATGGGGCAATCGACGCGTTGCCAGAGCGACGCGATCTTGATCGTCGCAAAAGGAGGTCAACGGCGTCGGGCCCAAAATCTTGGGACTGATCGGACCGAGGAATCAAGGGAAGAGAGGGGGTAGGGCCCGGGGAAGAGGGGAAACAGACGAACGAGCGTAAGTCCCCTTTTGAGTTCTTGACAAGACGATGACAGGCCTGGTCCCATTTTTCTTCGACAGTATTTTTACGCGCGTCAGTATCGGGGACTCTTCTTTCTTGGATGAAATGACGGTTTATTTTGGGGCCTCACGACCCAGCATCACCGTATACGATATATGTGGATCGGTAACGAAGTAATAAGAAAAACAGATTAAATTTGTATACTACGCTGATGGATTATTCTATTAAAATAGACCGGATACGTTGGGCCTTATTTTTTGAACCGATACCTAGATCCTGTCCAACGAGAAATCCCCAAGGATGTCCACTGGACGGTGGACGTCGCCACGAAGAATGTCCACGATGCTGACGCCGTTCCGGATATGGTTCGCCGAATTTCTCTCGCCCGAAGCCTAGTCCGTGACTTCTACGTCGTTTGGGCCCCTCCCTCCCCGCCCCATCAAAGTGGGCCATATCGGGCCCCGATAGAGGATAAGAAAATCCGAGTCGATCGGTCGGTAGCGTGTGGGTGATTGGCGTCGATGAGATGACCTCGGACAAGGAGAAGAAGAGGAAGAAGAAGAGGAAGAAGAAGAGGAAGAAAAAGAAGATCGATCGATCGGTACCCAAAGATCGGCACGTGCCACTCCTATGATCTAGGACGGAATTATTCATTGCAATATTAATAATGATCGATCAAGGAGATTCCGTTGCGCAATTGTCAAAACTGTAACCGATTTGATCAATTGATCCGACCAAAAAAATTCAGCCAGATAATTCAACCGTCTCTCCACGAGCTCTTTGATCATCTGGGTCACTAGATAATTTTTATATCTTATCTCATACAAAGAGATCACCGATTGTCAGGCATATTCGTGAGGCTTCTTCAGACGCTTAGGTAGCTATCGGGCTTACTTGGTTGACCTCTTCATGTATCGAGAAACGCCAAAGGTCAACAGTGTCAAATCGTGGCTCGGCTTGACTGCCTCGATGCTTGACTAGGTACTTGAATGCTTCACTCGAAGAGGCCAAAAGGGTGCCAGTGTCTATCGGTAAGAAGTCACTTGCCTATAGGCATATTATATACAGTACGGATACCAGAAGGGGTCAATTCGTACGGGCGGCATGACGGCTTCGGACAGTTCGATCGGTTGGCCGATCGTGATCAGCGGAAGCCCAAATCCATCGTATCGGCAGTCCCTGGCCACCGTGGAAAGAGAAATCCATGAATTTATATTTCTTTTTACCTTTTTACGCAGCTCTCGTGACTCCCGTTAACACGGCCGACAGCTGATGAATAGGCCGTGGCCATTATTGTCCAAGGCGGTAGAAAAACTTCAAGCGAAAGGATTCCTCAAAGGCGTCCTTATTCTTAACGAAAATAATTCGCGTTGAAAGACATACCGATTCCTAGTCCTACACCTAAGACACCTGTTAACCCTCATATGCTATCCGCGTATTTACAGACAAGTGAAAAATCGGAACGACAAAATGCAAAAAAAAAAAACCAAGTATAATTTCATCTATAGCTACTTTCCGGTAGCGCCTAGGTAGATACCTGACCCAATCAAGGTACCTACTATTTGAACACCCTATAGCTATGACCCTATTCGTCAATCGTACCTCGTACAAGGTAAGACCTGGCTAATCCTGATTTCAAAAAGTTCCTTGATAACACAAACGTCAAAAATTCACTGCATTGGCACGTGTGTCTGACAGGTATACGCACGTGGGTCCATCCTTTGTTGTTGTTGACAAATGAAAATCGGCACTTCGAGTCCCCGTAGATTCTTCGACTCTACCTGGTTCAACCATGAGATCTACATAGGCTATGGGTTGGCGCTATCTGGACGCTATTTTATAATACAGTTAGGTAGAGTCAGACGTAGCAAGAGAGGGTACGAGTCTGATATGCATCCAATGCACGAGAGTGTAAAAGGTGCAAATAGAGCGGCCCAGGTAGGCAGAGTATCGTAGCGGTAAGAGAGTAAGACTGCCAGCAATAAGGAGCACCGAGTAAAGGAACAAAGTAGTCGAAGCACTAACTCTTACGGTATCGGCCCAGGCCTATCAGTGCTTCCCCGTGTGCCACGCCTTGCAGCCACACGACAATGCAATGCAATGCTTATATGCAACGCAAGACATGCAATGCAGCCTATCGAAGTACTACGGCCCTCGGGCTGTCGTGCTCGCACTTCACGCTTCTACCTGATGCATGGCGCATATGTGCAATTCAGGACTCGCATCGGTAAAAACAGGCAATGCAGGTACCTACCTTACCTTTCTTCGAGTGCCGGACTGCTTCGCTTGCATACCTGCACAGATCTTGGATATAGGTACGTACATGCGAAATGTGCATTCAGAACCGTGTGGCATGCAGTCTGAGCTTCGGAACTGCACTTGAGTGCAGTGCTTCGATAGGCAATTTTATTAGGGTATTATTAACTTCTGAGTGCATTTTAGGTAAATTTTTTGTCGGAATTTTTTTTTTAGTTATGTTGGTTTTGTTTGTTTACGTCGTTTTTAGGCTTGATTATATTTCGAGTTTTGTCATTGGTCGCGATGCTGGATGTGCATGCACTTATTTATGGAGAATGCATCCTGCTGCAACCTTGTATGATTATTCTGAATCGTGTGTGTGTGTGGGCTGGTCGAGTGTGTTGTGTATATAGGGTACATTAGGTACCTGACTACGAGCTATGAGAATGAGCCCGTTAGCTTAAAGCGAAGTATTCATATCTCACCTTTGCACGTAGTGAATGCTCGATTTGTAATTACGTCCTATGTAATCGGCTGGTCTGTGATTACAGTACTTCGTAAGTTCATAAAGTGCACGGCTACTTCGATCCACTCATTAAGCAATGGTACCAACGAAACTGTACTTAAATTTATAAAGGCTCACTCGCAATTAAAGGCAAAGGTATCCGAGCGATGATTTCTTAGAGATTCACTTGATCTCTTATTTATTTATCTTCAATAATTCTATATGCATTTTATAAATGCAGTTGCACTATAATTGCTCAATTACTCTTACAATGCATCGAAGGTCGACATTGCAATTGAATCGTAGCGCATTGCTTTGTAATAATTAAACTGTTAATCGATCATAAATATTTTTTAATCAATAACACGGCATCCTATATCACTGTAATTTATTATAAATGAATTTTTTTTTGTATTTTCAAAAAAAATTGTCTCACATCCTTATCATCGATCTTTTCTATTCAAAATTCAAAATTCATCTCAAAAATTCAAATTCATCTCGTCGACCATCCAATGTCCATAACTGGTATGCAAAAATGCATAAAACTGTCTCAAAGAAAACATCGTGTACCCATTGGAAAATGAAAGTTTAACCGGATAAATTATTAAGACGTCAGCCAAGGTGCCGTGAGCGAACAATGTAGCGGCGTCGTTAAGAGAAGCAATAAAGAGACGAAGTGGGTGAGGCGATAAAGACTCGTTGACGCGTACCAAGTAGTTTGCCGGTAGATATTCCGGCAGAGTGCATAGAGAACAGCATCCGTATCACAAGATACGTAACAAGTACCAAAATTCACTTGGGTCGATAATCGAATAAAAAATTTACCCAAAAAAAATTCAGTGCGAAGGAGTACTGTAAATTAAAAAAAATTTCCAAAAATTTCTGCATCTCCAAGAATATCTTACCACGACGCCATTTTCTTTAAGATTCATAATCTTAAAGATCTTTATCTACCTGCAGATATTCTTAGAATTCTCATATCATTTGATATTATCCTTTATACATGGGATACGTATATAGATTCATACATTATCCGCCCATGGAAAACCATTTATACTTTTAGTATAACGATATATGTTCACATACGTACTTCTTCGGTGCTTACGATGGTTGCTATGCGTAAGAATATATGCCTACGCAATTCAGTGCTTCTTAAGGGTTGGCAATGCATTAGCCGTGAATTCAACTCACTACCCACGAGTTCGCTCGGTTGGTACTTATATATTCTACATACGGGAGGATCTCGCGACCGGAAATTTATAGTTCAAATGCAGGGATAGATCTCGCATTCATCATAACAATGATTTAGAGTTCCGCCATGAGATATTCCACTATGGTTGAACGTGGGTGTCGGAGCCATCTTGTTTTCTCAGTGATAACTATATATTTTCCTTGCTGCAGCTGCGTCTGGTCCGTAAGAAAAAATAAATAAATAATAATGTCACAGCACTTTTGGTACTTTACACGTACTAGAGAATATTCATACGTAGTCACAAGCATGTCTTCTCATCGTCGATATGTAAGTATGAGCCAATACATAACATACTAGGCGTAGGATATATGCAGGATTAAGTAGGGTCTAACGTGTGTACATACGTGAACTCTTGCCGGTAGACTTGCAAAAAATAGTCTACGCCGCCTAAGGACGTCGTACGTAAAGCCAGTGGAATGCCATATTGATTTTATTCCCTCGTAACAGTAATTTCATTCCGGATAATTTAGCTGAAAAAAAAAGAAATTAATTTAATTAGACATAATTAATCGGAGCATTGTCAAGCGGCGATTTAATTGTTTTACGGGACACGTATGTCCTCAACCTTTGAAACGCAAGCACGAATGAATATCGACGCGTAGGCAGAACAAAAGGTAGAGAGGGTTACGACAGCAGTGTTTTGAAACAAGGTGAACGATTGCGCAATTGAGTGATGATTCCACAGAGTAATGGCCTTGTAACGGTGCAGGTCAAAAGGCGAGGCAGAAGACGTCCCGAAGACGTACCCTGGTATGTGTGCGTGCAGGGTGGAACGGAGATACGAAATAACACGGTAGTCGGATTTAATTTTGAATTCGGGAGTCGTAGCTAATGGCACGTCAAGGTACGGATGGCGTGGGTAGATGGCACTGCGGACGTCTTTCCGCCATGACAGACGAACGGGAATGACAGATGACAAGACTCTATTCCATAATCCGTCCAGTGTATTTGGGTCTCTTGGGAATATCATAGGCGCCGATTTGATGGACGCCCAAGGTACTTATACACGTATACTCTGTTATTCTCTATTATTCGTATCCACGGTGGCGATTAGCGTCTCGCTCTTAAGACCGCGCCGGGACGCCCGGTGCAACCGGTCCTAACCTATGTCGTACAATAAGAACGACCGTTAGTCTCCTCGAACGGAACTCGAACGTTAATAAGCAATATCTACTGGCCGTACTGCCCGTTACTGATACTAGTATGTATTGCTAGTATGCTACTAGTATTAGTAGGCTGGTAGTATGCTGCAACATAATAGCCCGTGTAATGATCGAACCTTGTTTGAGTTGGGTGGGTTAGTTTCAGTGATACGCAATCCGTAGCTTTAATACTGTACAGAAACCTAGTTACTTTTTTTTAACGTCAACAAAAATATTATACATTCTAAGGAACAATGGCGTTATGTTCTTTTATATCGACGTTACTTTCCCCGTTTATAACACGCATTATTTTATGGTACGCGACAACATTCTTTTTTCTTTAAAATATCGTTTATATCGAGTAGACAGATTCGCGATGTCAGTTGGTTAATTTTTTACGAATTTTTTCACACGAACTGGGCGAACCTAACCTAACTACTAAGGGCCTTTGAAAAAGTATAAAAGAAGAACAGCAAGCAGAATTGTTTTAAAGCTTGATTAAAAGTCCCACGATAACTTCCCTGGCTTTCTTATCTTTACGACCCCTGCACTAAAGACAATAGAACTCATTAATAACACAGAATCAGTATATACTAATTATACACTAATTTGATAAGCTTTTGATCAATAATTCGTTTGTTTCAGCGGAAATTTGAGTGCCACTGTAATGGAGGGTCGCGGATCGCAAAGTGAGCGCGAGGTCCAACGATAGTATATATATATATATATATATACATGTTATGTACTATACGTATAGAGAGGTAAAGGAGCGATGCGGATGGCAGGAGTGAAAGGCCCACGCCCGTGCCTCAGGCTTCTCGGCAAGGGCGACTGGCCCCTCCGTACTCAAACAGGCCCAGACAGTTACATTCACAATCAAGAATTGCTTCGATATACATACAAATTTCTAGTGCACCAAGACACCGACGCCAAACACTCTCGACGCCTCTACCTATATACTCTTCAACTACCTACCACACGTTTCCTTCAGGAACGCACCACTCTCCGTGAAACGTAGTAGATACTGAAAGTGGCATACTCTCAGAATCGAGAGTCTCCTCGGTCTCCTGGGGTATGACAAATAACGATAAGAGAAAGACCATCCTGAAGATGGTTCCCTAGGTAAGCTGTATCAGTATCCGTCCATTTGGAATTTTATCCTGAGGTATAAGGAGGATAGGAGGATGCCGTTGTGGTGGTAATAAAATAATTTACATATGCAGGAATTTTTATTGCGGATCAATGTGATCGATATCATCCTCCACAGAAGTTATACTTGATCCAATTGTGCTGACGTCGATGATCTCTGGGAAGGCCACTTCTTGGGAATGATCCCGATAGCGATCCTTTGGATGGTATGGATATGTATATATAGTAAGCTTTAAGTATTTATATCTGGTCTATTCACAGTAGACGCATTGCGTACCTTCCATCGAAGTCTCCTTGATGGCTGGAGGCGTCGCGAGTCAGACTCCAGTTGAGCCGAGGTGCTACAGATCACGGATGAGTGGGTGGAGCCACCACTCCATTGCTCAACGAGATGTCCTCGAGTTATCGCGATAAGAAAGGCCATCCTAAGGACACACCTCACCTCCGGATATCTAGCTCCGCGTTCACGATAACCATCGACATCGACGCTTACTTCAGTGCATCTCCTAATCCTTGCTACCAAATCTTTGGTCCATATAGTGGACCAGCTATTGTGCATGTAAAAGCATAGCTAATCGGTTGGCCAATCGTTTAACGTTCCCAAGTGACAATTGAGACTGAATTTTTTTTTTTTAGGACCGCTTGCTAATTTTTGGTCAATCGTACCAGACTTCACGGAACTGAATGGCGTCGAGATGGATTCATGTGATGGACGAACAGTCGGCCTTTATGGTGTTGTTATGCTGAGTTCAGATGGTATGGAGGTAATTGGTTTATATAGAAACGTATGACAGAATGAGGTATTCGAGATAGTGAGAGGTGCTTCTCTTGGAATTGTAGCGGGCTGCTTTTTTGTCATCAGGTCCGACCTCCGTATCGGCCCGGATTGTCATCGAAACACAGTACCATCCATGTAGAATGGAAAACATGACTTTGGACTCGGATCCAGATTCATGTGGCAAGGACATTATTTTTATAGAGTGAATGAGAAGGAGAGAAAAAAGAGAATACATCATACCTAGTAAGGTCTACCTGAGGTAGTTGGGACCTCAAGGAAAAGACTGTCGGAGGTCTGAAAACGCATTACGAAGCTTCGCCTCGTAAAAGCGTTTGGAAAGATAGGAGGACTGAAGGGAGTGGTAAGGAAAAGAGGAAGGTAAGAATGAAAAACGTATGAAAAGTAATGACGAAAGAAAGAGGTCGCTTCAGGGCTGGCAATTACGTAAAATTGGAGCAACGTCCTGTATTCCTTAACGGGAAATACGATTCTCTCGCTAAGGTCTCTGGTCTCGAGGTCTCAGGACACCCTACCTGTCAACAGGATAAAGAAAGACAACAGAAACCCAAGCAAGTTGCTATGGAAATTCAAGACAGGTATAGATCTATTTGTATCCACACAATGATCCTGACCACGTGAAATCACCGAGGGAAAAAAATGAAGGAGAACTCAATCATCTGAAGGAACGTCATCGGGATTGATCAATGATCAGGACCAGATTGAGTGTTTCTCAAGATAATTTTGCAATGTCCAGGAACTTTTCTTTGTTTCCATTTGCGTCCCTTCCTCTGCCCCCTTCTCAGCAGTAACCACCGTGCACAGAATCAGTGAGGCGGGTGGGTAGGCAGGCTGATATCGAGACAGATGATTATTTCTTTAAATCGGAAGATCCCAAAGAACAATCAATTAAATCCAAACGAAAATTAAATTAGAATTGTCTTGGCAAGAAAGGCAAGAAGGCAACAAGAAATAGGGAAATCGATGGAGCGCGCCGGATTATATCGGGATTAGCGGGGCACGTTCCTTCCTCTGGGTCCTTGATTCAAATCAAATAGCCAATTGTGATAGAGCCACCGGCTACACAAATCGCGAAACCACGTTGCGAATCGAAGATCAATTGCCGATTGCGCAACCATGGAAACGACGATCCGGTCCATTCGTAGCTACCTTCTATGTACGGTCTTGGTATAATTACCAGATGGATCGGATAATCATCTTGTTATGTCACCCAAGTAAATTAGCTATTGGAATCGGTAAGATGGCGTTTTATAAATGCTCTCCTCGTTAAGCGGAAAAAGATCGTAATTAAGTATAACAATGGATAGTACAAAAAGATTTTATTTTTTAACATAACCTCCTGCAAAGCCTTTCAATCCGTCCTTAATCTACATAAATTACTAAGTCCCAGCATTGCCAACTGTTAGTCAGTATTTACCGAACGGTCTTGCACTAACACGATCCTGGGATAAAAAAGATCGGTAAGGTATTCGCGCGAGAAAAAAGCAAACAATGTCACACGGTTTCCTTTTTCCTTACACGGCGCTACCGTCCAATTAGCGTGATCGATCGTACGTGGGTTTCGGGCGGGTTTCCATTGGCTCTTCCCGTTAGCGAGTTCGAATCGACGACCAAGGGAGCCAAGGAAGGGAAGTAAAAGTTGGACGTCGAAGTTGGTAGATAAGTATATAGGTTAGCTGGTAGGTAACTTCGATGGAGTAGATCGGAGTGCGATTAGTTGGTAATTTCGCGGCTGGTATCGTTCACTTGAATATTCCCTGCTAGGAGGCAGAATCAGTATTAGGTACTAGTACTTCAGTATAGTTACTATACTTTTATATATATATACACACATATATTTAGGACTGACTTAGCTAAACCAAGATGGCTAGTCTTGGTTCTAGCTATCTTGGCTGAGCTTGGTTACATTAAGGTTTTAACTCTATAGAGGGAGACTGGCTGGATGGCTGGCTAGCCTCGAAGCGATCCCAATGTCTAATCCGTTCGGATGCCCCTGGGCTTAGAAAGGCGTGGTACACGAGCATGAAGCACGGAGGAGTGTCGTCATAGATGGACTGGATGATGTGCAGCTGTAGGTGGAATTTGGTGTAGGGACGTGTTATTAATTTTCGATTATTTTAATTGGCACCTGGCGAACACTTTCGGCACTACTTATTTCACTCGTACGTACCAGCCATTACGTGTATGTCACGCATGCAATTTTTTTGACTAGCCTAATATAGAAATATCAGTTATGTAAATTAATTACATTGGTCGTTCGACACACCGAGCAAAGGCTATGCTAATTATCATTACTTAAAAAAAATAACACGTGGATCCTTTAATTTTGCATAGAAATAAGAGGAAAAAGGGTTGTCGAAGAAAATTTTTATAAAATTACAAAAAGCCGTGTGTCAACTAGGATCAAATTCTGATCTTTCATTGTCACGTCAATTACCAAGTCATTAAAGTCCTAATGATGGAATCGGTGGGAGGGTGGAAAGTCATGGCACAATCCTGTCTAAGACAAACGAGGCATTACTAAGTGACTCTTTTTCTTCGGCAACTAGCGTTGACTAATCCAAGATAACTTTTACGCAATCAGAACCAACTACCGATCATTCTGTCTACTTTGTACCAACTATCTATTTGTATATTATATAAAACTCAGATACCTTCCATCCCCCATCCACCCCACGACGCTTAGTCACCAGCCTGTCTGATTATGAACTTTTTTTTCACTTGCGTCCAGTATTATTAGCTAGAAACTTTTTCGACCCAGTGTACCCAACCTCGGTCCCCCAGGGGTTGTTACCATCCAACATCAGACAGACGGGACTGCGAATACACAGGGATGTTGCCGATACGGTGACGACTCGTGATTGCCCCAAGAAGGGAAAGGTGTGGCACCACGGTGCAGTCATGTTGCTGATTTATAAGGCTAAATTCCTTTACCGCTTTGCGGCGCAATATACCTCTACTCAATGCACAGCAATAGCCGCCTACACCACCTAAGTCCTAACATGATTCGGTTTTGCATTAAGGTTTATGTGCCTCTGTCTGGCCTGTACAGTGCACACCCTACTTGGGTCTCTTGACTCTCGACCGAACCTCCTTATCTCAGGTGGATACCCATATTACGGTTTAACGGTTTTACCTATGGTTTATTGCACAATTTTGCAATCGGGTTGCTAGTAGTCCACATTGCTTATGGGTCATTATAAAGTCAGATTGGGTCACTTATCGGTATTAATTTTTACAGGCAACATATTCTTTTATTTTGCAATACAACATTTTCTTCACTGTCGAAACCAATTGTTCTACCTTGTAGCTTTTTTTTTTTAACAGTGAAACGTATCGGCTAGATGGTTCGCATTGCCGAAACGATATGGGCATTTAAAATGAGGCGTCGATCGCCCGGTCGTTTAGCAGGGCTAATATTTCGGAACAATAACTCGCGGCCTTGGATTTGATCGACATTAAGCTAAATAATGAATAGGTAGCTACGATCAAAGAGTTATCGTGTTGTTCGTGCCGCTATATATATTGTCTGTGTACGGCTAACTGGGGCGGAGTTTGGTTGCATCACTATAGTACTATACAATAGTTACATTCTTGATCTCAGTTACCGAACTGTACCATTATTAGTAGCCGAGCATGTTAAATCATCTTCGTTTAGCGATAGCACGATTTCAGTCAACGCGGAGATTCCCCGTAATGCCGGGACCACGACGAACTTCAATTATTATCATGAACCGACTATATCAATAAAAATTTCGGACTTTCTTAAAGCACCAGACGTAACGTTATCTAGAGAGTAAGGAGTGCTTTATAGTCACTGTGACTCCCTATAAGAGTACGGAAATTCTACATTGCTCTCCAAGGCGCACTGTGCTATCTCGTACAGTGCTTACGAATACTACGGTGCCACGAAGCGTTATCTGAGGATCGGTGTGTCACGCAGTAGGCGGACTTTCTACACACATGCTAAGATCTTGTTGCGTACCGGCACTCTGATATACAAGAGAAACAACGCTCTGGGATAGGTTCAACGTTGTATCTATATGAGCGTATAGATATATGTTACATGTGTAGTACATACATACCATACGGCTTGGATTCACATGCGTGACCCTTTCCGCGCCATTGTGATTCACAGCCGTTCTAAAAGCGAATGTCGAGCGATCTGCATAATTCGCATGTTATATAACGCGTTACAATATACGCGTATTAAAATTCGCCAAGGAGTTATCCGCGTCATCTTCTTGGACCGTCAGGATCATCCAGTTTCTACTGCGTCTTAAATACCATGCAGAAGATACTAGAAGCGGACGTATGCGAAAAAAAAAACATATGTATCTTAAGGTCATCCGAACTGGTCAGAAAATTGCATCTGGTGCAGCCTCTGTTTTCGAGGGTAACCAGGACCGCTTCTGGGTACCATTTCATCATCCAGTGTTAGGGACCCTGACCTACTGCTCCGAATAGCTAGACATCCTCCGACGTACGATTGTTATAAGAAATTTGTGGATGTTCCCATAGGATTTTTTTGAAGTCGAGTGATAGAATTTCGAAAAAAATATTTGTTGTCAAATTTTTCAAAATTTTTATCGATTATCATTTTTTCTTATTATTCTAGCTCCGCACCTCAGTACAATGCGGTCCACGTAACGGTCTTGTCTGAGAGAGGAGAACGCGGATTTTCCAGGACGTCCATGGGGTTATCCTGATAACCTGGTACATGCGAGCGCACACGACACGACGCCATACTTAAACCCGGAGAAACGTAGCGAGCAGAACGGAACGGAACGGATCCGGATCGTTCGCGGAGGCTGACAGTCACGTTGCTGCCGGCTGCGGGAGCAGCTTTCTGCCGCGACACGCCCTGCCTTGATAACACCCACACCACGAAAGATAACACGGTATCAGTATTAATAGACGTGCGTCCCGGTGCTTTCGCAATGCGCTCCATGCCAGCTACGATCTAATGCGCTGCGTGCACCGGAGAACAGGACATGGAAAACCCGACTGGCTCCAGCAGGAGAGCGTGATCTATCGTGGACTCGGCTTTATCCGGCAGTGGTGCTTAACGATAATTATCAATTACATGTCACTGCTCTCGTTGCTTCGATTGGACTTTGCGATCTTTGCCGGCCGATTCGTTACACTCTGTTACTACTTCTTCTTCCCCCTTCTTTTTCCATTAGCTTCTTTTCCAAGCCTGTTTCTTTCTTTCCAGCCTATGAATCAGTGACAGCCTTTTACGACTTTTTACGGACACTTGCACTTGCACAACAACCGACTTGTTATTTCGTTATTTCCGTATGTCCGACCGGTCGGGGAATTTACTCGGGTTACCGATCCGGTGTCGCCAATATCCTCGATACAGTGTCTGATCCATTAGCGTAATGCACTACTGCCGGGAAGAGCGTCCGATGAGTCCGCTTTTAATTTATTTATTTTTGGACTTTTTTTCCAGGACGCTCTACCGTCAGGTACGATCGTGGCCGGTATGGCGACCACGGATGTCTTAGGAAGTGGTAACGGTTGCTAGATACTCAGACAGGAGGAGGCGTCTCCACCAGTCATAGTTCAGAGTTCGAATCGCAGTTGGCTAACATCGCCACTGGGAATCGCACGTTCCAGAAACATTCCGAGCGTTTACTTCGGTGAGTTAACTTAGGCTGTTCTGTGATTACCATTATGATTACGAGGGTTAACATTATTCAGGATGAAGATTCCCTTCGCAATCAGTCCAATGAATTTTTTCTTTTCAACACTTTAGACTGCTACTCGTGACCGGGGACCAACCCTTCAATTGTCACTGGGATCAGGTCACGCAACAAGACCCGTGGAACCCGCTGTTAGTCACGCTCGTTAACCGACAGAGCTCAGCGAGACGTTTCGTTGGCAAAGGTCCTGAGATCTTCCGCCAAAAAATGAGACGAATAAAAAGACAGATAAAAGTAAAGACCGTATACCGCGGGACCGATGTCATAGGTCAGACTGTCTAAATCTCTCGAAAGTACATAACCTTCCGTGTTTACGTGAAATTTCAGGTCTCCGGGAGAGTTCCAATTTCTTGGGTTTCACAGTTGGAAATTTTAGGTATACAATTACCCGTTACGTACCGTAACTAAAGTAAGATTACTGGTGCAGCCTCGTATGCCGAAGACAGAGATACATACGTCTCTCTCGCACTCGCGTGACGAAGGGAGCAAAAGAATTTTTTCATCAACCACTAATCAAAATCAAAAGACAATTTAATGAACGTGGACCATATAAATTTCACAGCTTGTTCAACACTCGTTTCTGTTCTATACGCTGTTGTCTCTGGTCGTCTGCCACATATGACAATGATAGGACAACATGTGTGCAATATCCAAAGGCCATCGTGTCCCATAAAATGATTATACGACAAGATTGTCATATACGATTATACGACAAAATAATTATACATCAACCACTAGTCAAAATCAAAAGAAAATTTGATGACCACGGACCATATAAATTTCACAGCTTGTTCAAGACTCGTTTCTGTTCTATATGCTCTGGTCGTCTGTAACATATGACAATGATAGGATAACATGTGTACAATGCCCAAAGGCCATCGTCTCCCATAAAATGATTATACGACAAGTGTGTGCTCGGCTTCCCCATGTCGGGGAAGTCAACCGCATTGACGGAACCAGATGGGATACGTAGTGGCTGTTTAGTATGCGCGGCAAAGTCTCTGGCGATCCTGACAGCAAGTACGTAGGCAGATAATGAGAGATATACGAGGATGTAAATGATATACTAATGCAGGAAATGCCCTCTACGGTCCTATGCATCATCCGTCCAGGTGTCAGCTACGTGGTGCCATAGCATTGTGTGTCACGTCGATGTCGCTCGTGCTACAAGTGGATGGTTACAGACAGGAACGGCCATTTTGAGGAAATCGATCCCGACCTTATAAACTGGCTACGGGTCCCAATAAAGAGCGAAACCATTAGGTCATAAAAAAAGAGACCTCATCATCATCCAGTTCAAGATCTACACAATAAGAAGTTTTACAGCAGAGCGATTGAGCTACCGTGTGACCATTATTGGATAGATCAGAATGAAAACTAGAAATCGTGAGGATCGGTATAAGCGATCGTTACTGGGAAGGATCATCATCAGGGCGTGACGGTCGTAGGATCATGGAGCTTTTGTTAGCCGGTCGAATAAGATTTCTAAAGTGAAGAAATAATAGGCACAGGACAATGGTTTATTAATTTAGTGTGAATAAGACATTCGTGCTTTTATATTTCATACAGTTGGTACCAGTTGCTAATGGTAAAGTATGGCTGTCCGTTTTCACGTTTAACGGGAAAATATAAAGTGGCGGCAGTTTCAAAGTGATTTCTACAACGAGCACGATCGGCCGCCTTTGATTATCCATAAATTGTACGAAACGCATTTCGAATTCACAAACTTCTCACCAGGACGACCGGTTGAGCAAACGTTGGAGAATTTAAAGCCAGCAATCGTACCAACATCGAGACACGTTAATCATCGAATCCCACTGATCGTGGCACGTGCTTCCAATCTCGCTTGAAATAAAAAAAATTGCTTGGTATATTTTTTGACTATATAAAGAATAGTGACATGTAATTAACCCTAAATACAGGTATCTATCTCATCTGAACTGGACATACCCGATCACGGATATACATATATGTAGTTTAATTTTCGACGAGACAGTTATCCTCATAGCCTATAAATAAGACCATGTAAAGGCGTTCGAATTTAAAGTTTGCCTCGTTAGAAACACCAAGGCGCCATTATGGCGGAAGAAAGCGAACGGCAGTCGGGCAATCGCTCCAAGTCCGTGAACATCGTTCCAATTAACGATCCACGAATTAACGAATAAATCTCAGTGAAAACGGGCGGCGCGACGTTTAAAGGCGTCCAAAGCGCCGATGTCCCACATTTAATACAGGATTTAAGACAGTCGAGGGAACCGCCTTTGTCCGTAACATAAAATCGATTGGCAGTAACTTTCGTACGATATGAGAAATAAAAAAATTCCCTAGAATATCCCTATGTCAAATATACTCGACATCGTTCAACTTACCAGAGACACAAAATCTCATTGAAATCGTTAAATCTTTACCGGATCATCCTTAAACATTTAATTCTGATCTTTTGCAGCATCCTTCATCCAGCATCCACCAGAGCGAACGGAGAGTCTTGCATCTCCTAGCTGATCCTAGAACGGAGTGAATAGTAGGGCGGGGTGGCTCTACTCAACCAGGGCCTAGATCGGTCGACTGGGTAGGGAGACTTAGAAAGTGAAACTGAAAACGCCAAGTCGGATGCGAGAGGACCCCACCCTGGCGTGGTCTACTAACACATCCTCGTAGAGACGTCCGACAAGGACTGGGACAGACTCGGTAGCAACGGCGGGAGAAGGCTTGGATGGAATCCTCAAGTAGAGCAAAAATTCTTGGGCAGACAGTAAAGAAAAATTTGTGATCCCCTCCTATACGTGATATATTAATATGGTATAGTATGTGCTACATAAATTATTATACAGTACGATCCTCTATATCTCTATACATATATAGTGCCTACGGAAATACTATCTATACGAAGTTAACCGTCGACGCGAGAAGGGGCCTTAGAAAGTAAAACTGAAGACGACATACGAGATGCAGTCGGGGCCCCACCCTGTGCAGCGTTGTGTCCCGGTGGAGTCAATGATCATGTAGGAAGAGAGGATCTTTTAAGTGGAGCAGATGAAACCTGAAAGGATTTCATCTCGGGGCGAGTCTTCTGTATATATATATATATACATATACAACGTAAAAGGTATACAGCTAAGCGAGTTATCTTCCGAGCTCGAGTCATCACGACGGAAATGGGAAGAAACTGTGAAACCGGGTCCTTTATGGAGATGGTACAAGATCAGCACTTGTTATAAGTTTCGCAGGTGCTCGTAGAAATGGTACGTTATCCTTGCAAATGACACCTGCATAAAATCTTGTAGATAATAAAAAATAATATTTTCTTTTAATCTCATCCTTATGCCCCCGGACAAACAAATGATTTGGATGCTGTGTACCATAAATGGAATGCTACAGTAGTATAACATATCAGGACTAAACATCTAAGGCTCCATACCTACTCCTCGCATACCGCCCGGCGTGTCTTACACGTGTGGGAAGAATGTGGAATCGCGAATGGAATGAGGCAACCTGGGATACCATATATACACTAGAAACGCTTAGAGAAGCTTCAGGAGGCTATATGGTTCTGTGGCATAATATTGTCTATAGCGGTATAACAAAACGTTGCAAATGACTCCTGGGTAATCTTCGCGATGATGCTTTTACCAGGAACTCATGTCTGAGGTGTCTAGACCACACGGTACGTATCTACTGAACGGACAATAGTCTGGACCACTAGATCGATCTAGTAGAGACATTCCTTATCAATCAGACATCAACTAGTCATGGTAAACGTTCTATAGAGTATATAATATTTATGTATATATTGTGTATATATACCTATGTATTGGAGACTAGTTTTATTCGTAATACCCTTGCCAACTTTTAGTGACCAACGAATCCAGCAATCTGCCGACTGCCCCAGTTACTTCTATAGTTACCAAACATAATCGAGATTAGGCATGCTTCTCGTTGCGGTGGGTGGTACCTGGTCCATCGTGGTCTTATGCTATTACGCCATGAACCAGATCGATTCAAGGCCCCTCGGGCATGACAGCCTCAAGATAGGAGAGATATTATTTCTATACGCCAAATGACAAGTCACGTTCACTAGGATATCGTTATCACAGGTATACTCATAATTTTGAAAAATGTTATCACCTATGATAGTATATGACACGATGGTGGTACTAGGTAATTTTCTTTATTTTTTGTTGGTCCAGGTGAAGCTTCTCATATGGGCGATTAGAATTTTTTCTAAGAATCTTAAGAATGACGATTTGCGCTGACATTGACGAATCAGCAGGTCGTCATCCCAACCGAAGTTCAAAGTCGATCATCCGCGCACCTGCGACACCGTCCTCGGACACCTGCCAAAGCGGAGAACGGATGCTGCGTGCGCACGAATCAAGATCAGGAATTTCTTTAACAGATCTCAGATGGAATCCCGTCCATGGGAGAGACTGGCTTCGTCACCTCGTGGTCCATATTAGCATGACTTTGACGCGTGCTTCCACGATTATTAAGTGTCTACTCGAGGTTGCTCCTTCAGAAGTCCTCGTGGATGAGGATAGCTTACCAGCTCGGTCCAATAGCTAAACTTTGACGTTGTCATTATTTAAGATATATATATATATACAGAGACATATATATCGGCACTTCAAAGTCCGTCTAGAAATTCCGTAATCAATGTTTAAGATATTTAGGTTAAAATGACGCAAGCGCCACGACGCCCCAGACAAAGAAGTCTCATCGGCAATGAGGAACAAACGAACTCCGTCGAATGTCGGAGCCATCGACGCTATTAAAATAAGATTTAAGACCGTCTAGTTGCTATAATCATTGAAACTGGCTTGATTGGTCGATCGAAAAATTTATCGGAACTAGGTCCCTCTTATTCCCGTGATGGAAATGCCAGAGAATCATGAGACCAGCTTTGGGATCTATTCGTCTGGCATCGTTGGGGCATCGATAAAAGTTACTATTACGTGTCTCGGATTGGCACATCATGATTTAAGGATTTTAATGCCAGACAAACAATTTTATTCATGGGATGACGATAGAGACTGGTCTCTGTTAACGCTCTTAGGATTGACTACCGTTTCGCAATCGTTTCCCTCGACTATCGTTCGGGCAAAATAATGACAGTCTGCGTGGCTGTCATTCACGCGCGACCGATGACAATCAAGAAGAGTTGGCACAGGCGCCTTGTAAAATACCTAACGAAAGTCATCGTGTCATTGCAATCGATTAAACGAGAACGGATCTTCCCTTTGTCGCAACTCTCCCACCGTACGTGTAAGTATCGTGTACGGAGAGCGCGGAGGAGAACTAGGAGTAGAGATAATAAAAAAAAATTTAGGTAAAGCCTCGAAAAGGAAACGATCAGTTTTCGAGAGCGAATCTAAAGGGATCGTTCCGGGATGGAGTCGTACCCATCCGGCGTCCCTCCAGTTTTCAAGGAAGCCGAAGAACGAATGCGTCACGTTTCACAGTCTACAATTTCAGTAAACCCAGGTGATTCGAGTGATCTTTATTGCGCAAGGACAAGATACTAGGCGGAGAGTGAATCCGCAGTTTGTAACCGCGAAAGAAAAAAGAAGGGAAAAGAACCAAAGGAAAATCTTACTCCGGAAAGTTAACCTAAAAGAACCGGATTAGAACCACGATAAAGAAACCCAAAACAATGATTTCCTAATTGAGATCCAGGATTCAAAAAATTCTATAATTTTCAAATAACTATCTATCCCCCTTCCAATGCTCGTCCTAGGACAACCGTGTCCCAGTCCATAGAATCTCGACAATGCTGAACAGAGTCTGCACGACGGTAACCGTCGCCTAGAAGTGATGCTGTGGATCTTACGGATGATTCTGGTGCCCGCGTATGGCAGAATGGTGGGGTGTCGGTACAGTTGCAAAGGTGAATTAGTGCCTGGGAGTTATGGAGTGAAGGAGAGTATAGGATAGGAATGGTGGGAGTATTCCGGTGCTGAGAGGCTGGGAGGAGTAGTTGGTAGTAGTAGAGGTACCGATGGTCCAGGGAGGTAGGTAGGTAGTGAACCAGACCAAAGGAAGCGGAGCAGCAGAGGGAGGGCAGGTCGCGTGCCGGCGTGGTGCTACTCCGTTCTAGAGATACTAACCAACATTACGTTATTTTGTACCGATACATTCGAAGATCTAGACCCTACCTACCAACCTACCTATCTACCTACCTACCTACCTACCTACCTACCTAGATATCTGTCTACCTACCTACCTACCTACCTACCTATCTCTACCAACCTACGACTTCGCTTCCCCGCCTAGTCCATGCCTGCCTAACTTGCTTCACTTACTCTTACTCACCACCGCTACAATACCGTCCACGATACCGCAGGATCAAACACTAATGCTGCTGGACAACGCTACAACGCACCATACTCCCCTGTAACACCGAAACATCGGACAGTCAGGACTCAGCTGTCCTGCCGAAGACACGTCAATCCGTGTCTCCATCATATTGTACAATAACGTGAACCGGGTTATCGTTTGGACGTTGCCGCTAGGAATATTCAGACCTTGTGGTTATCATTGATCTACGAGACAAAATCAACATGTTTGTTGAATGTGACAGTACAGGGGATGCATCGAGATAATTAACGTGGACTATTATTATTTTTTTTTATTAATGGGACTGTGTGACTACCGGGCCATTCTATGAGAGGAAGCTTTTCGTGTTTTGTGGCAGGATGCTGGGACGGTGTTTGGGATTGATCTGTGGATGGATGGTCCAGGAAATATTCATCAGGACATAAGGACTAAGTTGTTCCTGGTTTATTATTATACTGTGTTGGTTTTCATTTTTTTTTTTTTTTTTTGAGAGATTCACTTTGAATTCGGAGCTATTCTTGTAGGAGTGCTTAAGGATAATATAGGCAGTGGTTGTGAATAGGACGGAGATTGTTTTCAGTGATAACGTAACGGGAACTATGTGATATCGATTGGGGATCGGTTGTTCATATTTTATACATTTATTGGAAACTGTGACAAAGTGCTCCAGATTCAGCGGCGTTACAGATTGTGGAATGCCAGACAAGGTAATGATCATTGACATATGTATATTTTTCATTGAGATTCAATCGAGTGTCAAATTAAGAGTAATTAATTGTCGGTATTGTCAGATCGTGTGATTGATTATGTTTAAAAATTTTCGAATTTTTTTTTGTGGAGATTATACCAAATTTTTTTTTTCTTCTTTCGTACCAGTACTGTTATGCTTCGTTTGTGGGATTTATTTTTTGAATATATATATATGTATATATTTATATGTCGGGTAAATTTTCTTAAGAAATTTTTTCACTTCAATGACAATACGGAAAAATGTCAACTCCGCACCTCTAAACCAGTTCCTAACCTTTGCCGCTTTCGTATTTGACTCGAAGTCGCATAAAAAATCGCGACACCCACGCGCCAAACCGGCATTGCGGAACGCAGCGACGTCGTAGCGAACGCAAGCAACAAGTCATTTAGATTTATAAGACACCCCGGTAGGAAACCCTCTTCCCATTATTCCAGGCCTGCATAAACTTTAGTAGGTTGGTACCTTTCGCAATACGACAGAATACTCACACCCGTTATATTCGTCTAACAATGCCCGATTTTGCAATTCTTTGGAAACAATCGTATATACATCCCGACGGTCGTAAAGCTCAGACGGTACAATATTCCGAATCAAATTCGAACCACTTTTATTTAATACCAAAATCGAAAAAAAAAAATTGCAATTTTCATAAATCATACCAGTAACCCATAAACTTCTTAGTACCAGGTATCATGGTAGTTTGGTACCAAATTTTAAAAATCATATTCCTCTAGAACGTACACATAACAATATACAAAAAAAGTCTACGACTTTTTATTTTCCTACCAAGCCGCATTCAGATCAAAATAGACCGGTAGAACTTGTAGCTCTAACAGTAACATAACCATTAGACGATACCAAGTAGGACAAAAAATAGGCTAGAATAATTTCCTCCTATCATTTTGACCTGATTAGGTTGGAAAATTGTCATACTTTTTTTTTTCGTTTCCAAAATAATTTCTTTTAATATCAAGTCAATTCCGTATCCGTATAATTAGCGTTGATAAGAAGAAAAAATTTACCTATTTCGGGAAAAAAAAATTTTTTTTCTTATCTCTCATCTCGTATGGTTGCTCAACGGTGCGGATAAACATGTGGCTCGACGACGTGTCTACGTAGACGCGCTATTTGAATACGCTCGGCTATTACGAGAATACAAGAAATGAGGAGCTGGATACAATCATGGGAGATTCCCATGGTGGGAACAATGCTCTCCTGCTTCTCTATCCTCATCCTCGAAAACGCCGGCCCTGACTGGTGCAAACGGTAATATCGAGACAAGATGACATTACGCCCCGTTAAGTACCTCCTGTGCGATAACCTTACGTCAACCATTCGCACGTTGCGCCTTTCGTATTTACATGTGTCCACAAGAGGACATGCATTAAGTTCCTAACGGCGGTGCACCCTATAGTCTGACCTTGCTGTCTATACCTATATATAATAAAAAGAGCCACGTGGCCAGGTCTGACAGGTACAGTACGATCCAAAAAATAATTCAAGCATACGACAGAAAAAAAGTTTTGAGTGTGAATTTCGCGTTACGTTAAAAGTAATTTTTTTCGAATTTTTTTTTTTTTTTATTAAGTCCTGACAGTTCCTTGACACTGTATTATAGGGTATGAATAATTTTTTTTTGCCTCGGATCCAAACGGCTTTATCTTAATTACGTAACGTTATTACGTTCACGCCGTTCGCTCATATAATTTAGTGAGAGTTATGCCAATTCTATATTAACAAGATTTATCGCTATATAAATACAAGAGTGGGCTACTAATCCGTACCTACTTAAAGTCACAATGGACTTAGATTTCGTTTTCGATTCCACCCGGTATGTACTCACGATCCGTGTATATATATATATATTGTCAATATTATTGGCACGATTCACGCTTCTAATTACGTTACGGCAATATCGCCTACGTTAAAATGAAAAAAAAAATGCATTAAATCTTTTGAACAAAAAAAAGATACGTGTCAAAATACCAAATCACGTTCTCCGATCAAAGATATGAAAAGTGTCGACCAATCCCGAGTCCGTCGTTCCTTTTTTACTCTCGTCTGCCAATGCCGACCGCCTGTGTCTGGTGCCGCCCTTGCTTCTGGCAAAATAAAAAAAAAAAACAGTCTAGCTACCAGCAACGATCCGTCAAAAATCAGCAATGCACGGCAGAGAGTAAATTTGAGGCCGCAGCCTAGATTCGTGATGTAAGAATGAAAATAACGTTGACTGAAACGTAACGCGACTGTTGGCGCATGCGCGGTGGTGTCACGATGCTGATGCATTTTTTATAATTCAGTAAACACATTCGTACGACCGTATCTAGTTATATGCAAGAGCTAACAAATCTTGTCATATTTTCTTCAGTCGGTAAAGAAAAAAAAAAAAAACTTGTCATAACATAACATATATGCTTTACGTAGGATTTTTTTAAATGGAATTTCATTCGCAGCGACGAATAAAGTGACACGTGTATTATACGATAATATATGCGTAAAGATACATCGTACAGAAGCGTCACAACGCACTATGGTACTTTGAAACGTCAATTGTCACCCGTTAATATAAAATTTTAATAAATGCATTAGAATCATGTTCAGTAATATCTTTAACGAGCATATTGATTAATTGGCAGAGATTATTGGTATACATTTAATAGACCTGTTCCTCTCACATTTCATTGGCATACCGATAAATGGTGTTAATTAATGGAAACAATATTCAAACGACGTTTAAATAAAAAATTCATCAGAACTCCGGTGTGAAGTTTATACGCGTGTAACCAGAGCTTGACGGATGTCAAGAAGATCGTTATGAAATTATCCGTTCATTAAGATCGGTAAGTGTCGAAATGATTCTGTTAAAGGAAGCAGAAGGAATCACAGCACTTTAGCGATTCTATCGAAACTATATATATATATATAAGGATCAAGAAAAGTGACTGCAATGACAAAAGCACAAACGTCACTGATAACCAGCCGAGTGTAAAAATGGAGAATCGGTAAGCGTTTCATGAACCGCAATATAAAAAGGTCCTTGGTTCAGTAACATCCATATAAGTTACATAGCAGTCGCACATCGGTACGCACAAAAGAGAAATCAGAGATAATGAGAAAAAAGAATAAGGAACGAGTAACCGATCCGATCGATCGAACCGATCGATCGGTATTTGTCTCTTCCGTGAAACTCCCATCGACCGTCTTCCTCCTCCCAGCTCGATTGTTACGAGTGTCGTCGTCTGATTATTCGCTCGTGCGATCAGATCGGTAAACATCGGTATCCTCGGCCAAATAAAGCGGACTTCTCCGCGCTGTGAAGAAATGGGCCAGGGATTACAATAAGAGAGATTGCGTTGACTAACAAACGATGATTTCGTGGTACGCACGTGAATATTTCATGAGCGGCTCGAACCCCGGACAGAGATCGGTTTCTCGACGATCCACAATCACCGGGACACGAGCCGACCGGTCGATTATTTAAGCGCTGCGAAAAGATTCTCAGAAGTCACAAAAGAAGCTGAACGAACTCGACCGGTACACATGGAACAGTTGGTTCTTAAGAATCGGTATAGAATAAGCGTCGGATATCTCGTGGACAATGTGGTTGGCAGCATTGAGATTCAGGCAAATTCAGGCCACTCGGCTGGGCAACAACCGGACCGTTGGAAAATTCATGAAAATCTATTCCTCATTTAGAATCTGATCGTTCTTTTATGTATTCATAGAGCTGAGATCAACCCGTGGTAAGTCAGTGCCGCCAACTTTCCTCGAAGACAAAATTTTTCGTTTTTCATTACTTTCTTTTTCCCTTAATCAATTTCGCGGCTGGATCGGTAAATCGTTGCACGGAATCTGGCAATGTTTTACGACGAAACCGAAAAGACTCTTCTCTGTCTCAGCGGTAAATTTGTACATGATCAAAGGAGCCTGAATGGCTGCAGTCTGCAATTGATTAAATGGAAAATGAAATAAAAGCTTTGGGTCAGGTTTTAGTTGCGCTTGGTCAACGACGGTTGCTATACTCACTACTATTCCCGTACAGTTGCTCAACCTGCCTACCAAGAGATCTAACTGTAACGCCGATAGAATTATAGGTAGAGGCGCCTTATGCAATTCTATCGTGGTTTTGGTCCATCGCTCCCAACGTTCTGCATCCCTTTGACCTTTTTCCCTGCAAATTTTACACGCGCTTTCGCCGATTTTACGCGAGCAAATTGATCATCATTATCTACACGCACGGATCGATCCCCATATGCAATAATATTGTTCAGTTTATTTTTATAACGTAAACTGCATAATCTGCTTACCACAACAAAAACAAGCTTGACAGCCAATCGTATTAGGACCGCTTATGGGTAAAAGTACCGACCGGAAATTGTGCGTTAAATCCATTAGCAACACTTTAGTGAAACTACCTTACCGACAGAGTCCAATGCTCAAGCATTTGTACATAACGCAATCATCTCCGACGTGAAATTAGCACTAGGACCAAGAGAATCCTGCCTGAGGGACATTATTCTGACTTCACTGATCACTCTCGCGAATGTTTCATCTGGTCCAGGTGGTTCTGTAAGAATCTTTATTACGCTCGAAATACTCTCGAGAACGTGAAGCATCATCTACCGTCTGACTATTTTGAAAGTAACTCGGGGAGAGCAGAATTTTTACCTGCGATGGACATTGTATATGTATATATATCGGACAAACGTAACAGTCGGGATACCGTATTGGAATAACAGGAAGTGTTACGATTCCATTGAATGAAAATATCGGCGATTCAAACTGCGGCTAAGAGGCAGGACGTCGACTTTACCGACAGAGTATCCTTTCTCGGTTAGCCTCAATTTTTATATTTAAATTCATTCAACTGTTTTCGCATTGAAATCAATTCGTGTAAGTATATATATATCATTCGTTGAGAATCACCGATGAAAGTTCTATCCACTAGATATACACGTACAAATATAGAACAAAGAAACGTCTCCGATATTCATCTGTCGAGATTTTCAGTGAATAAATTTCAAAAAAAAATAAAAATAAAACAATATTACACAGTGACACCGGCAGTACCGTACAATTAATTCAAACGAAAAAGCGCGGGAATTTCCCACAAAATTTCAAACACCAATCGCAGCTAGATTGACAACCCGATAAAAAGAAATAAAAAAAGCCCCAAATCACCAAGATTTTCCCCTCAGCAAAACTGGATATTTAAGATGGATATTTGTATGTATATGAGGCAAGGTTACGTGCCTACTGTCTAGTACTGATACGAGAGCCATTCCGTGTGGGTCGAAATACTCGTCGCTGACAGGCGACATCTAGCCTTATACGTCGAGGCGAATCATAAATAATAATCGTCAGATTACCACCGATGCACACATCCACCTACAATGTCAGCAAGTTAATTCTCGGGGCTCGGCCGCCTTCTTGTAAACGGGCCCTGAGGAAAATAAATGATGATCGAGCGCCAGCCAGCTACCGTATACTACGTATACTTCACTGAACTCGACATATACAAATATATATATAAACAATATCATTACAAGCGTACATGAAGATACGCCTTTATCCTCTAATGCATTCCTCAAGAAATATCATCCAGTAAAGAGACTGTCCCCAGCCAAACACCGGGACCCTACACAATACACCGGTATACTCTTTTTGTAATAACTCCGACAACGACGACCCCCTTTTCAAGATCGTTAGGTACTATCACTTTTGTAGCCTCGGGTGTCACGGTAGGGCACGGTTTGGTGGCCAAGAAGAAATTGCACCAGCAAATAAAAGAGCACGGGGAGCATGAAGACACGATTGAAATCTTGTTTCGGGTTGACAAGACGGCGAACTCTTTGTGGTAACAAGTGGTGAACGGTTCTTGTGCACGAAGAGCATACGTATGGTTACTGAGTATCAATATATATATATATATATATGCTACAAGAGTATAGGGTACAGCAAGTAGGTGAATGCCGAGAGAGAAATCATACTGGCAAGGACGAGGTACAAAACCACGCCCGGCTCATCCCAACTTTCTATAAACCGAAAACTGGATCACGCGCCGTGACTCCATTCCGCGTCTCTATCAAAAGGGAGAAGAGAGCAGATACCATATACAATCTTGGGTATCCTCTCTTTATTAAAGATTCACGTAACGGGGCATCTCCTCTTCTTGGATCCGTCAGATTCGAGCGACTCCAATCTTTTTGCTGCATACGATTCACTTTGGCATCTCGTAGCAGATCCTCTTAAGCCACGTGGGACTTTACCGTTTTTCATTGGATGCTGCTTCTTCTGTCGTTCATTCTGGACCACCCAAGACGTTCGTTCTAGAAGTCTTGGAATTTGATCCAACCTGCAGCGCATTTCCGAAGGAATATATTGATAATTTGTTTTATACCTCTTATCAATCCTAGCTGATAAATGATATATGTATAGTACGCATATACAATTACTATGTAATATTCGTAATGTAGCGAATTTTTTTTTTCTACTACTTTCACCAAATGGATGTTAACGGCTTTTACAATCAAAGAAATTATTACTGACAATTGCAGAAGGGGACTTACGTTACCAGATGAAATCATCCGAAAGTCAATTAGTAAATAAGGAACTTTGGCTTCATCTATGTACTAAGTATATAAGCCACTAATGTACCTTCGCTCAATGGTATTAGTACGTACGTCGAGTACTAGTAATTATTAGCATTTCACTATTGTCGGGTACCGGTTTTTACGCGAGTCCGCGCACCTCGTGGACCACAGCATCTGGATTTCTTGATCTTTTTTTTTTCGAGTCCTTATGCTTTTTCTTTTTCTCTATTTTTTTTCTTACCTCTTTCCATCTATCTGTCTCTATTTACTCCTTCCTGGCGAAGCGAACACCTTCTTTTTTTTCCTGGCAATCATCGCCACTCAATTTCTCTTTCGTTCGGCGGACGAGTCCGTAAGGAAATAGGTAGGTACCTACTTATCTACCAACTGGGTGAAAAGGACGAGGCGTCTAACTGGAGCACGAGCAACGGTACTAGGACTGGGAGACTATTGAACTACTGTACTAAGACTGTTAAGACCATTCAGGGATTGGTCCATAATGGAGACGGATGCTGAGAGTAAAGATTTTTTTTATTTGACTAAAGGGCTTATATATATTGACTAACAGGTACATACTTACCACAGGCTTATATATATGTATATATGTGTATGGAAGCTACCGGAACAGCTGGAACGGACTGGATACCTCAATTTTCTTTTAATTCACTTTTTTCCGTGTTTTCTTTTTCATCTCGAACTTTTTTCTGGTTAACGCCCCGAAACCGTTCACCGCAATGAGACGTTCGACGAAATTGAGGATACCTTATCCACGTCTTGTATATCTGTACGTGCCACTTTGATAATCGACACTTTTTCAGAATTTCGATATCCTCGCGTGCTCGAAATAACGGCTCTTTATACAGTAATTATCATTGCCTGGCGAAAATGATGGTGCTGCCATGCGAAATTTCGTACATTGTACAAGACTCGTATAGAGACATCAACGCTGGAATAAGACTCGAGACTTTAATACTGGTTGTACGTATATATATATCCAGATGTAAAATGTATACAGACACTTTCGATATGTACGAAAGAATCGAATGATTACAAATGAAACCGCCTGTATAATACATATTTCATTTATGAATAATAAATAAAATTAATAAGTATTTTAATTCTAAAATTTATAGTGTCACCGTTATTATTACCAAATAGCCGCTACCGATTTTGGTATAAAGTCATTGATCGACGAATACGAAACCGGTACCGTTAAATCAAATTTGAGAAATTTTTCATCGCCCAGAGTTTCAAGATCGTAATTGATATAACGAACCAGTTTCTTATTTGGAATTTATGAGATTTTTTAATTCCCCCCTCCCCCTGTCTCCTCCTGACCTTCCCACTTCGGCTGATCAAATTCCAAGATTTACTAGCTTGATAATTTAACGATGATACCCAGCAGGAAATACCGGTCGACGATCTTCATAAATAACCGTGAATTCGTAGGGAGAAGAATGAAACGTTAAATTAGCTATTTAAAACTTGACGAATATCGAGCATTAACGTTAGCGTATATAATTTTGTTTTTGAATTATTTTTCATCTCATTTCGCCTCAAGATTTCATTAACATCGTTTGATACGGATCGTTAATCCTAGAAATACACGACTGGTGTATCTCACTATGAATATACCGTAATACAAAGACATGCTTGAGTCCACATAGAATTTTGATCTACGTACACGTACGACGTCACGCGAGTTACCGTCAAGAAATCGCAAAGAGAATCCATCTTGTTCAGCAAGAGCGAGAGATCATCTCTCTAGCATCTATCACTTTCATGTAAAAGAATTCAGAATGAGATCAGCACTGTCTGTCATAACGTCGTAAGGCTTTCACGTGTGTCTCCCAATGGCGCACCGAACCCTAACAACACTGTAACGTGGTAGGATATCCCAGTATGGACTTTCCATCAGAGTCCGTGCAAAGTATGGTAGATTGACGTCCATTAATGTTTTGAGGAATGGAAAGTCGTGGTCACGAACCTGGTTAAAAGGAAGTAAGGGCTTAGCGTGTTACGGTTATACATCTTTCGTCCTCTCGTTAGAAAACTGGCGCAATCCCATCCCGTACGTCATATACAAACCCGAGTTTAATTTAAGCCTTCCGTTTCCGTTTCCATCGGAGCTGCCATTTACTCACTATGAATTGCGTACGTTGCTTGCAGGTCACCGTGCGGTTATCCAAGGAGCAACGACGTACCTGACAGAAGCTGCAGTGTGATGAGCGCATATCTTGGAGCAAGCGCACCGTCCCCGTTGCATCACGATCCTGATTATCCTTCAGCCATGCGGGAGAAGGACTCCAGTCCAAGAAAAATGCCTGGACACATAAGCCCGAAACAGGCGAGCATATATCCGCTGAGCGTGAGAGTACCGGATGTCGAGGAGCTACCGTATGACTTGAGTCACGCTCATAGTCGTGCTAGTCCAATGCTGATGAACCAGCAGCCACATATGAGTCCAGCGGCGCGACCACCTCATCATCATGATCTTGAGTGCGAGCCGTTGGATCTACGCGTCGATCATAAGAAGGAACGACTCAGGGATGAGAATCAGAACGAGATCGAGATGCTCAATCAGAACAGTTTGAGTCTTTCTTATCGTACGGTTCTGTTCCCGCAGCATCACGCGGTCCATCCTCTTGTGCTGGAAGCAATGTATCGCTCCCATCAGCACAATCCCGTTCCCGACCTACCTAAGATCCAGGTGAGGGCACTGCCCACGATGGTGCCTTTGCCCCCTAATAGATTCTCATCAGCAACGACCACTCAGGTACCACCTAGCAGGGTACCGACTCCTCTTCCTAATCAGCAACAGCAACAGCAGCCACCCTCGAGTCTGCCGCCTTACTCGATCACGGTCACGGCCGGGTTGAAACCCAAGGATCGTTACTCATGCAAGTTTTGTGGAAAGGTGTTCCCGAGGTCGGCCAATCTTACGCGGCACCTCAGGACTCATACCGGAGAGCAACCTTACAAGTGTAAATATTGCGAGAGATCCTTCAGCATCTCCAGCAATCTTCAGCGTCACGTCAGGAATATACATAATAAAGAGAAGCCGTTTAAGTGTCCGTTGTGCGAGAGATGCTTTGGCCAACAGACTAATCTTGATCGTCATCTCAAGAAGCACGACGCGGATGGTCCTACGATATTAGACGAAGCTCGTACCAGGTATCACAGTCAACTACCAAGAGCTGATGATTCTTACTTCGAGGAGATTCGCAGCTTCATGGGTAAGATCACGTCTCAGCGTCAGGGAATCCCCTATTTTCCTGGTCTCCTCGGACCAAGCAGCGACGACTTCAAGACGGACAAGCAGCAATTACAATTGGAGGAGAAGCGCGGTGACTCATCCTACTTCAGCGACCGGGACAACCTGAGCTCGAGGTCGAGTAGCAGTGCCAGCAGAGCCGAAAGCGTTCACGAGGAACAAAGGGACGCGAATTCGCCGCCTCTGTCGCCAGGTAACAACACCTGAGCCACGAGGACGACGTGCCCGACGCCTGGGCGTCGCTCGTCCCGTCTTTCAAGGCGATACAGATACACACCGTACCGAGGTACCCTGCCCAAGGAAGTGAAGGTGAATCCCAAGGTGCTCCATAGACGGCGGATCGGCTGCGATTCCTTGGTGAAAGGTGCCCAGGGACAAGATTCTGGACCGTTTGCAGAGAGCGTGAAACATCATCTCCAGTACTGACTAACGACCTATCGTTTCATACTGGGGCACACCACCGTGCGTCGAGATAACAAAAACGAAGCATCCGGAGTGTTAGGAGCTGGGCGTAGACTGGCACAGCATCCCAATAAGTAACAGTGATAAAATTCTACGGGGGACCGATTTTATCTCCAGGAAGGAAGCACTATTTTCCTTCCTACTTCATTTCACTTTTTTCCTTATGACTTTGGTTATATCCTTCCTATGAACGGAATAAGCATCTCTGTCGTAATCAACGATCAGTCATTCTCTCATTTTTTTATCTCGCGCTTCAAATCTCCATCTGTACCAGCATCGAACGACGTACAGGCGAAACGATTGCGAGATGTGGACAAGCATAGACGAGAGAAAGATAGAGATAAGAAAAAAGTGGAAAATTCAAGGAAATAAAATGCAACGCAGCACTGGACGGGTAATTCGTTCCAGTAGGAAAACAGCACAGATCCCGATTTTACGACCTAGAAAGTGAATTTAAAGCCCGGTCTGTACCGGTACCTGCATTGACCAAGGTACCTTCTCTCGGAACAGGATCCCCAGGAGTTCAGCGATAAAAATAATTAGAAATCGATAGAGCCATTTCATTCCCACTCCGTAGACAAAGCCACTCTATGCACCTGGGTGGAAGATGAAGAGGATGATGAAAAATGAAAAAAAAAACGACCCATTTACCAAGATAAGACAACCAAGATCTTCATGCTGATCATCATTCAGCAAGGTGTGTATCTGATCTCTAACACAAGAGCGCACCTTGGATCCAGCACGCGTGAAAACGTCCTACTCAAGCAGGTGCCAGCCAAGGATCCTATCAATCCAGCTACTCCGCCAATCCTGTACATGACTAAGCCACTAAGAACTGTACCATGATGATGATCATCGTCGTCATCATCATCATCATCATCATCATCATCATCATCATCATCATACCGAAGATCTCTCACTGTACGTATTCTGCCAGTTGGGAATGGCCTCAGGCTCTCGTTACACTCGCCACGCCCAGATCAGACTGGTACAGCCAGCAGCAACGAGATCTCTGAAACACTCACCAGATACACCAGCAACATCATGCGCTGCAATCGGCAGCAACGGCAGCGACTCGTCACGAAAGTGAAACGCAATAAAGATGGTACACCATTGCTCTATACGCTCAGCCACGCTCATCTCGAGATGAGAGCAGCATCCGGTCTCGCGATGCGATTGATCTCAATTATACTCACACGATAGATTCTTTCACCTTTCCATTAAAGATTACCGACTTCTAAGCTCATCACGATTCACTCAAGGTCCAGGACAGAAACGTCCTTTGCTATTTGAATCCTGCCAGGATATCGTATGTGGATCCACGTATATATAGGACACGAGTAGAGCATAAACTTTGCAGTAGAAAAAGCCTGTTGCTGACTAGACACATTTTGCGCTGTTGAAATTATTCGATAAAACAAACAATGCCTGTGTTATATATGGATATGACTTGTCTCTTCTCGTATGTGACCTTTTTCTTTTTATTTTTTATTTTTTTGACAACGACGTACGTGCACTGTTTTGCGGATAAATACTTTTGCGAAATTAGAGCGAACCAGCTCGCAAATTTATCTTGTTTCGCAAGGACGACATTTTTCACGTTGACTTCTTCTTCTTTTTTTTTTGTCGCTCGTCATTCTTTTATCTCTTTGTTATTTTTTTTTTAGTATGCTTTGTTCCACTTTACCGGATTTGGACTGACTAACCCAGAGATTATCTACGTGTGTGACTATGCTCTAGGCCCATTGAGATATATTCGTTATGGACCATTTTAACTTTGGCAGGATTTTTCATACGGTTGGACCCACATGTGTACGCGTACGTGTAAACAAAATGTTACCTTCCACATATGTAAATGAAACGTATATATATATATATATATCTTTTGATCGTTCTGACGAGTGTATATATTCTTATGCATATAGAGATAATAGAATAATATATAAAAATATATATGTATACGTCAACGCCAAGTAAGATGCAGGTAATATATATTGTCCGATGTATATATATATATATATTATATAAAGTATATATATATACATACAGTAGCTAGACTTCGTATCGAGGCTCAATTTAGATAGATAATTTTTTTTTCGAAATAAGTCTACACTATTTTTCTACTCTGTACATATAGAAACAAATTGAGAAATTCGTATTGTCTTAACGGACGAATAGTCTTCCGAAGGGATGATTAGTTTTTGGAATTATTAAATAAGGTTAGCCTAAAGGGGCTAATCGGAGAGCGTAACAAGAAGGATGCGTAGGGTGAACAATTGCTACAGGTCGATCCAAAAAAAAAGCCAGAAGAGCCGGTCGGTGTTAGTTCCTGAAAACTCCATTATCCTGGGAATTATTGACATTCTCAAAAATATTCTCAGGTCCTTAAAGGACGCCTCGCAGTAATGAGAGATCCATTTTTGTATTCCTCCCTTTTTACTCGCTTAAAAAAAAAAGAGTCAAATCCACAGAAATTTCGATCTGTACGATTTTCGTGAAAGATATCAAGAAACTTCTGTCGTATTAAGAAAATAGAATTTTCAAAAAAGAAATTCGAAAAATAACTTTTATTCTTATTTACAGCAACGTGTTATGTCTATATTGTATGTATAATTTTTAAAAATTCTCATACACTATATACCTATATAAAAACCACGAAACAGGATCGACCCGTAGCGAAAGTTTGACGCGCTGCGTTATATATGAAATGACAAAGTAGACAAGAAAAATTAAAGGAGCAATAAGGATTCGAGCAGAAAAGCGAAGAATAGGCTGATAGAAAAAGAAATTGATAAAAAGGAGATGGAAGCCCACCGACAGTATACATATATATAGACACGGTTATCGGGCCACCGGTCAAGACGGTACCACCTATCAGAAGCGGTGACAGTTCTCTCATAATCGATTTCACCGTCCGCCATATGCGATAAGAAATGGATTCGTTAGCGAAAGAAAGTGCACGCTGCTTGTTGCATTTGAAAAGAAAAAAAAAGTTAAATCGAGCTTTTATGTCATTCGATTGCATATGGGTGACCCTTAGGTGAAAGGTTATGTCGACCCACGTGCAGATTTCAAGTACTGAAAGTTCAGCGTGACAAAGATCGTTTCGGCTATCTCTATTCTGAGGGATAAAAAAAAATGAATATAATTTTTAAAAAATTTACATATACATATAGATAAAAATTATTAGATCATCCTGAGGATAATTGTCATCGTGTACGATTTCTTTGAGATACCATTAATAAGTTTTATTTTAAGGCGCGACTCCCTCTCCTACCTTTTTTTTTCTGTAAATTAACTTGTCTGTAGAACTTTTTTTTTTCTTTTACTTTTTTTTTCTCCTCTGTATTATGTATAGGCGTATATGTACTATGAGACATTTAATGGACTCGCCGTAAATGTCTGTTTCTGTAAATTACGATACGATTGTGATGTTCTCGAGGTTACCGATTTATACGTATTTAACATTAGGAACGCCCTTACCGACCGAGCATCTACGCCATTGGCTATGCTGTCGTTTAATGGCGTTAACTTAGTTGAACTCTTTTTAGCGTTTACATGCCGTAAGTATCAACTCGTTGCATTCGTGTCTGCGTCAGTTGCATTTCTAATCAGGAATGCAAAGTGGATACGTGAATTAGCGAGAGTTCCGACAAGCCGAAAGATTTGGATGTTTAATATGCGAAAAAGAAATATTTATCAACAGCCCTTGGGCACAATACGAAGTTGCGTGGAAAAAATGAAAAAATTGTATTACTCGATCGAATGCGTTTTAGAAATTAAAAAATATTAGCGCGCGATTTAATACGGTGAAAAAGTTTTTTTTATCGAAAAGAAAATTTGCAAAAAAAAAATTTCTTTCATTTTCGCATTTTAATATCACGATCGTTCATCGCTCTATCTTCCGTATAACAATTGTAGCTACGTAGTCACATGTTGTGTAGCATAGTGGTGACTGTATATATGTTGATATGTAATATTCCCTAGAAATACAAGAAAAAATTATTCGTTTTAAACAATCCGTCTCAATGCAACATAACCCATCCCGTATAAGTAAACCAGGAAAAATATTCCATAACTTTCTCTCCCTTCACCACGGCAGCGAACAGCAGCAGCAGCAGCAACAAAAACAAGAACAAAAATCTCGCGAGATGTTAACATTCCTCAAAACAAATGCAACCAAGTAGAAATCGGAAGCAAAGCAAAGAGAAGAATCGCTCCTCCCGATGCGAGTTGTTCGAGTTTTCACAAAACTTAAACCTCCAGCTCTGTAATTAATGTGGGAAAGGACTCGTCCGGCAGGGTCATAGGTGTATGAGAACCGGAACAGGTGGACCACTCATATGTGGACGAGATTCACGCAAGACGTGACCACGTACAGAAATCGCAGAAAGTCACCAGCAGTCCAAGTCAGTCAGTCTGTCAGTCAGTCAGTTGCGCACTGACTGGGTTAGTCAGATAATAACCTAACCTAACCTAACCTATGACAGTTAAGCCATAGCTTGACAAAGTTCAAACTACGTATATACATATATAGCACTCGGGTATAAGATATTGTCAGATACAAAGCAATGTATAATCATAATTACCAGCAACGTTACCGATACGCTTCCATAAATAAAGAGTTGCTCATCTCGGCCAAAGTTGGCTGCTGGAGGCCTGAACGCGGTGAGCGGTCCGCCACTGGGATACGAGTTGGCTAAGTGCTTTCTTGGCCTCCTGGAGGACGTGACTTTGACCCAGATACGTAAACTGTGCCAGGTAAGATGCAACTTGTCTAAGGTAGTACATACAGGTATGTATATATGTATATAGTACATAGTATACCTATTTAGCAGTTAGACACGGTTAGACAAATTATGGTAAGAGACTTGATTTCCTGACTGTTGAATTCTGGGGATATTATTTTTTTTTCAAAATAAAATATCCGATTTTTTTATCACGACTTAAGGTTTGTGCGGTATAAATATTTTGAGAAATGGGATCTTACGAAATTAGGGAAATTTTTGACTAATGCAGTCGGCATTGTTAAACTAGGAAATAAGATCGTTGCTAACCTTCGAGCTGATATCTGCCTGCCATGTCGGGTATGCATAAAAAAGCTGAAATCCTTGACAGGTTAATGAAATAAGTCTGGCGCGTTGCATTGTTGCGCGATATATTGAGAACCTTATTATATTGCTGAATCCATTTTTTGTTTAGTTCGATTATTGTTTTTGTCGTGGATTCTTTGCCTTTTCGTTTTTTGTTCTTGGTTTTTGTTTTCGAGGGGTTTTTGGGACTCGGTAAACTTGAAGGGGTTTTGGGAGAAACTGCAGTTAATCGTGAACACGAGTTGCTCTTGTTCTATATTTTTTTTGTTCTTTGCTATGTCTTTTTCTTGACTCGCTAGGAACATTATGCACGGCCTTTGTACAGTCACGGTAGAGATTATAGACTCCTTGGGTCGATTCTTCGCGGTTTTTATCTATGTTTTCTCTTCATTTTTATATAGCCTAACTTATATGACTCTCCAGGAGATTATGGCACTGTAATCTTTTAATGACTTGGATTTTAATGACCTCTAACTACCACTGGTAGTCTCTAAAGCGATTAACATTCGTTTTGCCAGTTTTGCTTTAAACAAAATGCAGTTATGGGAATTCGTAATTACCTTACACGCATGAGAAGTAATCTAGGGTTAGGAATGACTATGAAAAATTAGAATAAAAATTTGCTACTATTATTTCAAACAATTACAGTTTCACTGTGAACGCAACCATTTGCTCGTCAGACTGTACTTATCCATTGCTAGTAATTTGCATATACAACAATTATAATAGGTACAGATAATCTCAAAAGACGCATACAATCTTTTTTGCAATGAGATCTATTATTGTCTTGGCATTTTTTTTCTTCTATTTCTCACAAAATTTTCGAGTTTATCTTCACGTTGAAATATTCATAACATTTCTTCTTAAGCAAAATCTTTTTTTAATATAGACGTTTATGTTGATTCTATCTAGATTCAGTCTTTAGTTCAACACTTTAGCATGGATTTATTTTCCATAGTAATCGATGCCGTAGAAAAACTATATTTTTGTAGAACATAAGAAATAAAGCAGATCTCGACCGAACGTATCTTATCTATATGCTGACAACTTCACAATGAAGATTTGAATTTGATATTTAAAAAAAACAAATAATAATATAAAAACATGGCATGTCAGATATAAATAGAAAAGATACGGAGATTATTTTATTTCCAAGGAACCTCTTCCAGCCTCCATTGTTGTTCGACGTTCTTGTTGCATGCTGCTATTACAGGACCTTCTTCCTTATTCGAAGATGCTTCCAGACACATACCGGAGCTCACGTGTTTCATTATTCTTGTCTGAAATAACACAGTGAGTATTATACAAGTATTTCTGAGTGTTTTAATAAATTAAATTAATGAGTTATAAATAAATTTTATTTACGTCTTTGTCATATTCCCACTTTTGTCTCTGCAATCCACTACAGGCCATCATTTTGACTTTTGGTCTCGCATGATGCGTATCCCGTTCTGGTGCATCGAGACAAACGCTTTCATCGGTCATCACAATATTGTCCTTTGTCCTGACAAACATTTGACTCAGATTAGGTGGCGAAATGCAGGATTCCAGAACAGCGTATCCTGAGGGTTGGGGAAAAGATCCCTTAGCCATGGGCCTCATAAGACATTTTCCAGAAAACACATTGATGATCTAAAGGAATAAAATAAGTGAGGCATGAGTATCAGTTTTTTAAAAGTCAAAAAAGTCATGCCAAATGCGCTCCAAAAATTCTGACCTTTCCAAAAAAACGGTCATCTTTAGGGAAAAAATGTTCAGGCCAAACATTGTCCAGGTACCATTCAAAACTTTTGCACTGTAATTTTTCACGCAGTGCTAACCTGGATCTAATCTGCTGTTTGTCCCTCAGCCTGGCGGCTTCTAGGTAAATAAAAGAAAATGTATAATAAAGTCGAATAAAAATACAGAAAAAAAAAATGACTACTAGTAAATCTTACCAGGATTAAACTTAAAATAAAATTCAGCCCAGTCGTCCATCCAGACGAGAGCAACACGCGCAAGATTCGAGTACAGGATGTCGCCGACGCCACCAGGAAACGTATAAGGTGATGATTTTCGAAATAAATGACCAACGTGAGAGCAAGGAGCAATTTCAACGCTTCCGCCACATTGCCAAACGCGAAAAGACAGTTCAAGATTTTCACCACCCCAAATTTGCATCTGATCGTCGTAGCTGCCCAGTTCAAAAAAGTATTTCCGGTCCATAGAAAAAAGGCCTCCAGCCATTGCTGGTGTCTTGAACGGATCCACAATACTCTCACGACGTTGTTTGAGCAACTGGCCATTTAAGGTCAACCACCGAAAGTGAAGATCCCAGTTGAATGCTCCCCAATGTAACTCGAAGGATCTATACAGTTGGAACATATAATTTGACTCAAGACGTCATCATCATCACTCCAGATGCTCGTTGGACCATTCGAATTTCGCAAGACATGTGAATCTTCTACCACGCTTGTGCAATTCACATACTCGGACACTGTAATTAATATCTTGGTCACGTGAGAGGTCAATTGACACTTGTCTGACCTGGACGAGAACGCTCTAAATTGCCTAAGGCGGTAACAGCTCAAATAGAATAATAAAACTGGGATTGGGTAACGACCACTATACTTTTGAAAGTGTACCAAGAAATTTGCAAATGGTCCAACGAATATTCATCACCTTATATGTAAAGTTTACCTGGTATAACTAAAAGTGTCATCGTTTATAATGTCAATCACTGGTGAGATTACTCTTGTCCGATTTTTCGCAACAGCCTCCAACAACGGCTCCAGCCATCCTAATGATAAAATTTTGCTAATACAAAAATGTTTCACAGCTTTTTATACACTTACCAGCTGTACACTCGCAATGAGCGTCTAAAAAGGTAAGAACCTCTCCTTTGGCCTCATTGGCTCCTAAAAGTCTTGCATTGACCAATCCAATTCTTTTGTGTGAACGCAAAACTCTTGTAGGTACTTCCAATTGTTCAACGTGTTCGTCCAGTGAGTTTTTCAAAAATTCTACAAATCAAAATCATATTAATTCAGTCTATTTTTAAATTATGCCATTTTTTCTTTACCTCTGTCACTATTGTCATCGACCAGAATGATTTCTTCTAATAAATACTTGGGTGATCTGATGATTACACTGTGAACAGTTCTCAAAAGCGTGCTCCAGGCTTCGTTGTGAAAAACTATGATAACTGAAGTTTTTGGTAATTTTTCTAAATTTGCATAACGCGATATGCATCTGAAAGAAAATTTTTCTTAATAAATACCTTAGATGGTATTTGAAATTTTAATTTTATCTCATGATCATCCGTGCTATAAATATTATCTGAAATACCACACACTTCTTCTTCCGGACGTCCGGTAAAGATCTGTTCAGTGGTATCCGATCGCTGGCCATGAGATTAAATCTGTTGATTTGAAATAGCTGCTGCATCACCAGTAAATCTTTAGGCGGTATCACAACCGGTTCTCCGTTTTTACCTTCATACGGTCGAGGACTGAACATGTTCCTGTTAATAACATCTGTCGGCAAGAAAATGCGCTGAAGCCACAAATATGTGAAATTGCTGGGAATTGTGAAAAAAAAAAAATTAAATTATATACCTTTAGTAATGTTAGGCGATTTTAACGGATCCAAAGAATTTCCAATATAATGTCCAACCACTACGTGAATTCCTCTACGATCTATGTAATCCTTTTGATTATCCAATAAGCTGAAACGAGAAAAAAAAACCAAAGATAATTTTGTAGAATTTTTATCAATATTCAAATAACGGAAATGCAGTTTTACAACAGACGAGAACTTCCTTTTATTACAAGATGCACCTGCTTGCATCAGTGACCAGGTAGCAGACTGCTTTTCTTTGTCGCGTTACCTGAATTCTTTTGTTTGCCACCCAGAAAGGTAAAGTCAGCAGTTGGCAACACGAGTTTCTGGCTACTTATATATATTTTATTTTGTCTTTTATTGTACCCCGCCATTACTGACAAATTCTTTAGTGCCAGTCGATCCTTTGTACGAGTGCGGTTAAAGTTCTCGATTTTTATTTTATTTTACATTTCTCAACGCAATCGTTCGGTAAAATAATCAAAATTTGACTTACCGTAATGAAACGTAATCTTGTCGATAATCTGTGCCATTGCTCTTGCTTCGCGGCCAGATTAATAATATACAAATTAAAACGGCGATCGCAAAGATGATCGTCCAAACTCTACATAATTTTCTGAATCGTGGCCACATTTTTAAAAAAAATTTAACACGTAGTCAGCATCTCTCGATGAATCGCTTTCAGTTCTTATGAAATTTCTTTAGTGTCGTCTTAAGTCTCGAATCAAACCGACTAAATTTTTTTCAACTTTATCGGCGACGTCCGTTAATTAGCCGTCTTGATTTTCGTTATCTGATGTTTCTCATCATCCTCGGGTCGGGTCACCACAGCGACACAAGCACTTATTCCTGGTTTCTTTGTGAGCAAAAAAAAATCCCATTAAAATACATAATCTTTTCGTAAACAATTAATTAAAATAAATGATGCAAGCTCACAATTAAAAAAATAATGAATCTTAGTATTACTTTCATTCAATAATTACTTAAATCAAAAGCATGAAGCTACTATATAAATATATTGGAGAAACTTCAACTAATCAGAATTAATACTTCAATTATCTTTCCCTAATATATACGGTGTACTTTTTATTAAGCAGACAATTCCCTTTCACCCAATACAATAGTAAAGAATACAGACCTGTTTGACCATCCTTTGAGTTTGTCAATTTCATCAAGGATCCATCCTCTTCGTTAACGGTGAACATTTCACGGTCTTCGTCCTGTAGCAATAAATACCGACGCCGTGACGACGAAGCGTCGTCTGGCACGTCGAGTAGCCACTGGATGAATGTGGATAAAAATATTCTGTCGCTCACAGCGCGATCGAGAACCGTAGATCGTTCGGTGCGATCCTGCCTTGTCCGACTGACGGACACGAATGGAATGGCTGCCGCACACTTGTTTCACTGGAATGACGTCACGCTTTTATACTCTTATACAGCTATAAGAAGGGAGAAGCAGGTTCTCCAAGGTAGCAGGAAGCATGATTGCATCGGGATTCTCTATAGGATTAATTAGCCATGAACCCTTCTGGGGCATCCATTTTGGATGATTGTGAATCAACAAATATGGAGGTGCTTATATCATTTCAATCGATACTTAGCAATTGTACTTAAAAATATGGTGTATACCATTATTGGTAATATCTACTAATGAATAATCAATAATTCCAATTACTAATGTTTGTATACTTGATAGTATATTTTACCGGATATAATTAATGAGATGATTTTAAACGTACGAGTACGATAGCAGAAAAATTAGTGAGTCTAATAAATTTTTAATTTTTTCTTTCTGAAATAGTGTACGCTGACGCAACTTTGTTTCTTGAGAATATTATTGATTCAACGCGGACTATTATCTTATTAATTATAAAATTTGGAGTAACGAACTTTTTAGTTTTATGTAATGTTGATTAAGGAGTGCTGTTATCCTCTGAGTCGAGTTTTACAGTTACTACATTTTATCGTAGATGACAGCATGAGAGAAATTGGTAAAAGCGAGGACGCTGTTTGCTACACAAAGTACCAACTGGTCTAGACAAACATGAAGCTGGTAATGGAGAGCCTGTGATTGGCGCATAAATGTACTATCTGGCTCACAACCAATAGAATGTTCTCTTTCACCAGCTGCTGTTTATGGAAACGCTGCTTGAGCTGGACTGAATGACGGGCGAAGATGTCAGCACTCACCGCTGCATGCAGCTCGCCACGTTGGAAGAGTTGACGGGTTGATGCAGTATATGTGTCATTACAAATTGCATTATAAGTTTTAATTGTTTTGTGGATTTCAAATACATAAAGGTGAGTCACAATATCAATCTGTCACACCGAGTAATCGTAGAACATTGTTGCGATTTCATTCAATATTCAACTCTGCTCATTGTTACTGCTGACGTTAGGTCGGTGAACCTTCATCTAATCAGTATTGCCTGCATTTTTTTGAATTATGTAATTCTTAAAATTAAGAGCGTTAATCTTATCGTGTTTATGCATTTCATTGATTTTTACAATATGGTTCTTCTGATCTTACATCAATCTGAAGCTAACTATTAAGGTCAATGACTGTCATGAAGTGGAACAGCTTTACTGATTTGTTAACATACTTTGTCGAGTGTGATGATAATTGTTGTGATATTTGAATTATTGAACATTCCTTTTTTTAAGGTTTATATGTATATTCAATTCAGGCTTTCTCTTCCAGCTGTCAAGATGAAGGTAAAGGAGTTGTTGAAGACTGTGAATGTGGCATGGTCTCCACAGGCACAGCATCCCATATCATTGGCTGCTGGGACTGCTGCGCAACAGCTGGATGCTAGCTTTAGTACTTCCGCTAGTTTAGATATTTATGAACTTGGATTGCAGCAACCGGGAAGAGAAATGGAACTCAAAGCCAGCATCCCTAGTGAGCACAGGTTGATAATGATTTTATGTCATATTTAGAGGATATTTAAAAGTAAAAATGTTGATGTAAATTTCATAAAATCATTTGGATTTCAGGTTTCACAAAATCATATGGGGTTCTTATGGGCAGAATGCAGCAGGTATGATTGTTGGAGGCTGTGATTATGGGATAATAAAGATTTATTCTGCTGCCAAACTCCTTGCCAATGATAGTAACTGCTTAATAAGTAGCCCAGATAGACATACAGGCCCAGTTAGGGCTATGGATTTTAATCCCTTCCAAACAAACTTGCTAGCCACAGGAGCAACAGAAAGTGAAATTTATATATGGGATGTTGTGAATACGAGCACTCCAATGACACCAGGATCCAAAAGTCAACCCTTAGAAGACGTGCAGCACATAGCATGGAATAAACAAGGTATACACGAAGCATACAGAATCTCCAAAGAACAATATAAAAAAATATTTTTTTTACAGTTCAGCATATCCTAGCCTCCACATTTCCACAGCGTTGCGTTATTTGGGATCTAAGAAAAAATGAACCAATAATCAAGCTCACTGATGCTAATTCCAGGGTAATTTGTTTTTAACAAAAAATTTATGTATCATCCTAAACATCGTTAATACAACTTCACTCATTTCAGGTACGATGGAAAGTTGTACAGTGGCATCCAGAAGTAGCAACACAATTGTGTCTGGCGTCAGAAGATGATCAGATGCCAGTTATTGAATTATGGGATTTAAGATTCGCAACTTCACCACTGAAAACATTACAGAGTCATCAGCGGGGAGTTCTCTCAATAGCTTGGAACCCACATGATCCTGATCTGCTTCTCAGTTGTGGCAAGGACAACAGGATATTATGCTGGAATCCAAATTCTGATGCACCAGTAAGTAAAAATGCACAATACCAGCCCTATTAGATCACCCAAAAGCGTTTGTGTCAGCACTACACGTATGATTTGCACTATACACAGAATGGCGAAGTAATATGCGAACTGGCGCAAACAAATCAATGGAACTTTGACGTATCCTGGTGCCCACGTCATCCTGGTCTAATCGTCGGCACAAGTTTCGACGGTCACGCAGTTGTCTACTCCCTATTAGGAGGCCAACAACAAACTTCCGTTGAAACGTCTCAAAAAATAGTTGATTCCTTCCCAGGAATGGATCCATTTTCTCAAGCGCCACCAGTAGTGCATCAGGAACCTACAGTACTATTAAAGAAAGCACCAAAATGGTTGAAGAGACCATTCGGAGCATCCTTTGGAGTATGTATATGGCAATACGTCAAAATAGATGTGATGCATTTTTTATTTAAACCATTTTACGCTTCCACAGTTTGGTGGAAAATTGACGATATTCGAAAACGAACTAGCTGACCCAAATCTGCCTGCCAATTCAAACAGGAAAGTATTCATTTCCCAAGTTGTCACAGATCCAGATCTGATTCAGCGTTCCAACGAATTGGAAGCTGCGCTGAAAAACGAGCAGTATAATGACTTTTGCAAAGGCAAAGCTGATAACGCGACTGATGAGCATGACAGAAGAGTATGGAACTGCGTGGGTGCTTATTTCAGTGGAAACGTCACTAGGGAACTACTAGAACTTCTGGGTTATGATCCTGAAGCAATGACAAATAAGCTGAATCAATACGTACCTCAGCAAGAAGTCGACACCATTACGGATGGACTGGCTAAATTAGATAGCGTTAGTACTTTACAAATATTGACTAATTAGTCATTTGACAAAGAAGGCGGATGATTAGATAAAAAGACAACCGTGTTTCATTTTGATATTAGGTTCCAAATGGAAATATTCTAGACGGAAGCGCAGCGTTCGACGCTATTGCACAACAAGAACATAACAGAAAATCTCCTGCGCCTACAAAACCCACGGAACACAGTTTTAAAATTAACACTTCCGATGGTATTTGTCATATCTTTTTTTTTTTTAATTCTCTCTGACGGAACAGTTATTTATTTCTTTATGAAATTTTTATAGATGAGGATGGACTTATTACGCAAGCGATTCTATTGGGCAATATTGAAGCAGCTGTATCTTTATGTTTCTCCAGTAAGAGATATGCGGATGCTGTAATTCTCTCTATGACTGGAGGACCAGAGTTACTTGCGCGGACGCAATATAGGTACTTTTCCGAGCACTCTGGTGCCCTCAATTCTTTAATTAATTCACTAGTGAGCGAAGATTGGGCTGACATAGTTAAGAATTGTGACATTAATTGCTGGAAAGAAGCACTGGTCGGTGTCTTCACGCATTCCAATGCGGAGGAACGTTCTGCACTTTGCGGTAAATGATAATGAGTTAATGACTATTATCATTCAACGTTCCATTTGTATTAAAAACAATATTTTTTGGATTTCAGACATGCTGGGTGACCGACTAGCATCTAGCGACAATCCTAATCTAAAGAGACAAGCGCAAATTTGCTATATCTGTTCAGGCAATCTTAATAAAACAATAGAAGCGTCTAAGGGGAGTATTCAAGAGAATGTAGAGTTAGTAACAATAATGCAGAAAGCACTGGAGCTCCAAGGTGTAAGGGAGATAAGAATAGAAGGAAACATAGCAACAATATTGTCACAGTACGCTGAAATGTTAGCAGCCGAAGGAAATCTGGAGGCTGCTCTAAATTATTTGGAAAACAGTCAAGAAGAAAAAATAGTCGCCTTAAAAGATCGTCTCTGCAGAGCATTAGGTTATATTCAGGCAGAACCGCAACGGGTAATGCCCAGAGGATCAATTACTCAAAATTATTATGATCAATCAAGAAAGCCACAACAAGCACTGCCAAATCCTTACAATCCATTACCGACAACGCCAGCTTCGAACAACTGGAATACAGCACCAACGAAACAACCGTACAATCCCATGAATCAATATAATTCGCCACAACCAGAACCATATGGAATGAAACCTGTTCAACCATTACAACCAGCATACTCAGATCAATATCCTTCATCCAATTATGGACAAGTACCAGCTGCTCAACCAGCTCTACCGCCACCAACTGCAGCATCTGGATCAAGTTTGAGTGGCTCAAGACCATCCAGTGTTGGACCGCAGTCAAGATCGAAATACATCCTTGATCCGTCCGTTAAATCTAGCCCAGGATACGGCGTTCAATCAACGTTCTCTCAGCAATCACATTTGTACAATTCCCAGCAAGTTTCACCAGTTCCTGGCTTCCCAGTACAAGCTTCTTATCAATCGCCTATGCCTGCAAGTTCCTATCCTGGTCAGCCGCAAAATAATATGTTCAGTCCAGCAGCATCAGAACTTACAAAACCGGTTCAACCTAATATCATGACACCGATGACAAATTCTACACAGAATCAGATGTACAATCCTATCATGTCTCAGCCATTGGCACAAGCGCAGACACAACAACAAAACTATGGGAACGATGATGTGTATCAACCAACTTCTCAACCATCTGGATGGAACGATCCACCTGTTGGAAAGTGCAGCAGAGCACAAGTAAATATATCTTTATTCGTGTGTAAACTAGTCTAAGCGTCACTGTAAAACTTCTTCACTAGATGATCAGACGATATTATTTTCAAGTTACTGATACTTTATATATACGATACAGCCTGTACTGGCATTGTGCAACAAAAATGAAATGTCAGCCGAACATGCTGGTAGCAGAAAGTGGAAAGAAAAGCATTCGAAGAATATTAGTATGAAGGTAGTCGATTTCCATTATTCAGAGTGACATCCTGTAATGTGTTAGAGAGTTCTGGCGTCTGCTGATAATTGATTACAAGAAACACTATATATATCAGATATTTTTGTATGTTTGCACAATAACTTTTGTCATAGACCGGAAGGACAGTCTGGCCAAATCATTATATAATAATGAATTATCATAAATCCCTTGACATCACAATAATATCATTATCCATGCGTGCAGTGTGGCGATATGACGATGCTACATGTTATAAATTCATGCCTAAACTTATGACAGATACAATTATCTGAATCATAAGTCTTAATCAGAAAACGAAGAAAAAGAACGTTTTTTTTTTCAACATAAGTTAAATAATTATATTAATTTTCTAGGCAAAGACGGAATTCCAACCACAAAATGCAATTTTTCATCCTCTACTGGGGGCAGCACCTCAACCCGAAGTTAATGTAAGTTTTGAATTTCGTGCACAAATGAATTTTTTATACATTAAATTATTGTTCAATGCCATTTCTATTGTTTCTAGATGATGCCACAGGAACCTTATTATCAGAACTCTCAAATGTCATACAATTCACCGCAACAGTACGGTCAAATCATTTCCAATTCTCCAGCTGCCTACAACAAACCCATAGAACAACTACAACCCATGCAACCGGTACAACCAGCTCAAATCGTACGAGCACCAGAACCTGAGAAACCTAAAGCACCAATACCAGACGAGCACATCCACTTGAAGACAGTACTGGATGAACTAAAAGCACAGTGTTACGAAAATGCTCAAAATCCGGTAAATAAAATCTCCAAAGTTCAGAATTCCTTATTAAAAAAGAAAGTAGATTCAATAAAATGAAAAAAAAAAATTTATTTTTAAGCAAATCAAAAGAAAAATAGACGATGTCACCAGAAAGCTCGAGGTTCTCTACGATTGCCTCAGGGAAAATAAGGTAAATAAATCTATAAATTTTTCTTGCCACGAAACAACAGCATTTTAATTCTCATCTTTTGCAGCTATCTCAAAATACTTTAGAAGGACTTCATCAGATATCTCAAATGATACAGACTGGAAATTATACAGGTGGATTGAATCTGCATACGCAACTTGTATCTGGACCAGATTTCAGTCAAATCGCTTCATTCATGCCTGGCATTAAAGTATTACTGCAGAGTGCACTACAGTTAGGAGTTTACATTAGGTAGAATGTGTAATGCAAGAGAGCTCAAGTTTCCATCGCTCATGCGATTCAAGCGATTTGCATAATACACAAAAAGCATTTCGAATATAGTATTGGGATATTTTGAGATCTTATCAATCAACTACTAATTTTTGTACGACCAGTAGTAGTCGCTTTGTCAATGTCTTTGACATTCGCGTTGTACCTATTGATTTCTGTGCATGAAACAAGAGGAAAACTAGTAGCAAACACGTTGCGTTTCTGATGGAACATTGCAAGGTGTACAAAAAAAAATTATAAATACATATACGCATAATCGACGAACAGGACGTATCATAAGGGAAGACGGAAAAAGATGCAATTACAGAAATAGAAGAAGCTTTCATAAGCCACTCGTGTAAATAGGACATTAAAATTGAATTTTGGAAAGCGAACCGAAAGCGGACACTTCTATGGATATACCATATAATTTTTATTAAATGTATAACAAATACTTTACAATCTCTTTGTTGAAATCTTAATAATAAATATGAGATTTGTAAAATATATAGTGCTTTACTCACACTCGTGTCTAGTCTGTATCTCCGTGTGGCTCCTTCATAAAAAATATTTTTTACATGTGTCGCTCATTGAACTATCAGACTGTGTAAAATAGCCGCTTTTTCATTTAGAATAAATCTCTGAATTAATTCGTCAATCGGATCAACACCGTCGCGTGCTGCCTGACGTCTCATTGCTTGTTTGACTTCTTCGCGAACGCCCTTATCAGCTCCACGTGTAGTGATACGACGATCTGATGGAATAGAGGGATACAGTCAATGCAAATTACAAGATATTCAAATTACCAAAATCATTGATAACTACTTTGCAAAACTCCGGAACCAGTAGCGATATCCAAAGAAACACCGCCGCCATGTTCCGTCCACAGGTATGTCAGTTCTTCAAGAATATCCACACAAATTATATATGCTTGAAATAAGGGATAGCTAAACGCTCCCCGACTGATAATCCGTTCTGTGATAGTGCACAAAGTGTTTGCTTCCTGTGGCCAATCCATTTGCATTAATACTAACGCATGTCCTAAGGCTAAATCGCCTGCACTACCAGGCAGCGAGAAATTCTCCTATAGAAATATAATAAATGCGTTAGAATATTTTATTTATTTGATTATATATAATAACTGTACCTTTATTGCTGCCAGCAATAATCTGCAGCAGTATTGTAGAATGGGATACCTTGCAAGTGGTAGATAATGCAAATGTCTTGTCGCTGAGACAGTTAAGACTTTAGACAGTTTGCCACGAGTTATTGGTAGTACACTTGCTATCGATACAATATACTCTAGCATAGCCTGATAAATTATGGAAGATTATAATTAAGTAAAATTAAATATAATTAAATTTATTGTGTGTTACCTTGTAATCCTTGAGGAAAAAGCAAGTGCTGGCTAGTCTCAAGTGAGTTGTGAGAGTAGTACCTTCTTGAGATAATCTCCCTAGTGCTTCGTGATGTAAACCTTTGTACATGGTTAGATCAGTTAGGAAATGATTTAGCCAACTATCGAGTCGCATTTGTTGGATAAGCTTCGCTGTGTCCCTTTGTAAGTACTCTGTACTGTGTAAAATGTCCCATAATTTTACTGCTAACGATATACCATTTCCATTATATTCGGCATCATTAGTTATCATCAAAGGTGGCACATCTTCCCTCTTGCGTTTTTTTATTTTTGGTTCTACTATTAAAATAATGGTATATTGTAACATACACAATTTTTTAATTGTAGGAGTATCTTATAATGTATATTATTACCTGCAATTGGGGCTGGTGGTTCTCCAAAGGCTTCTACAAGGCAATACGTAACTTCACCACTGTTGATTAACGTCGAGTGTTCATTTAGTATCCTTAGCAGTACAACTATTGCTGAAATAAGCAATTGGCGTATTACTAGTTCGTCACACATACCAGTGGCATTTGTAATCGCATATTGCTGTAGACTTTCAGTATAAGCTTCACGGTTCCATGGTGTTGCAAAGAGTCCACATAATTCCCACCCTAATTTGCTGCCTATTAATTCCACAACTTGAAACAATCTATCCCAAGGTTGTTGTATTTGTGTATCTGGTGGCTGTTGTATATATGCCAAATAGAATTCTATTGCTTTTATGAGAAGCCTTAAGCTTGAACGACGATTTAGTTCCACTGGTGCAGCTCCCAAGAGAGGAAGTGCGTCACAAGCAAGTAATCTTCTAAAACCGTTTACTGTGTGTCCTGGATGACTGTGCTTTTCAGCAGTTAAAAGAGTTTCTACTAAACGTGGCTAAAAGATTAAAAAAAAATTATATCTACACATATATCTAGATAATTCTTGTAAAATTTCTTACGCCATGTGTAGCAATTGTTTGTGGAAATCTACGAAGTAGTAAGAGTAAAAGTTTGCAGTGTTCCATAGTATCTTCGCTGTGGTCAGCAGTCATTATCAGTAATCTATGTTGAAGGTCACTGGGAAGATGTTTAAACATTTGGCAAAGTAGTTCACTCTCTGGGTCAGACTGTTCTGTACGTAGACATGCTATCATCGTTTCAATTTCTTTCCATATATCACGATCATCAGGGAAATTCTGAAATCTGTTTCATACGTTAATAGGTATTCGTATCTTCACAAGTATTTCAATGTGGCATTTAAATACACACATTTCACTGAAACACTTTGCTGCTTCCTTGACATTCTTTGACAACTTCTCAATTCGATATGCCTCAAACTAAAAATAAACAATCTGATAGACATCCCTTTGAGAGTAATTGAACAAGATAATGTAATGAAAAGAATCATACCTGAACTTTAACACTATGTGGAAATAAAGACTTTGCTGTTATTAACCAAGATTTGGCAGCGTAAACATCAGTAGCTAATGCTTCCTTAGCCCTTAATATTAAATAGTCTTCTTTAGACAACTGATTTTCGGGAGATGCAGTTTTTTCCAACATTGTGCACAACTTGTCAGTAATCCGTCAACCAAATATACTTTTTCAGAAGTATAAAATTACTAGACTCTCGACATTTATATTTTCTTTAAAGTACAGTTTATGTTTTAAGCAGAGATGAGTAGGGAGATGCGCAACGCTACGGTTTCAGGCGAAACCAAAAACATGGCGCTAAACAGTAGCGGCGAGTTTTGGAGTAGGATTTTGTGATCATCTCCTCCGTCGATAGCATGATATATTTTTATAATGCATAAAGAACAGTTTCCAAAGCAACTGAACTTGTAAAACATAAGAAAAGTATATAAAGGGATGATTTTTTCAGAAAGGTGAGAAGAGACAGGTGAGTGAGAACGAGTGTGGTGGACCTAGGTCTACCACAGATCTGGGTCCACCACACTCGTTTTCTGGCTGGCTTTTTAGAACGAGTGGTCCAATTTGAATGAAACTAGGCGCATTCGACAGCCCTTAAAAAGCCCAAAAATATGACGTATAATAAGTTGAGGTTATCATTACAGGTGACTGAGAACGAGTGTGGTGGACCCAGCTTGGTCTATTTACATAGGCATATAAACATAAATCTTTATTTTCCCACATTAACTTCCGTACGTCCTCTGCCCGCCAAGCTATACGTTCGTAATCACGTTCAACTCGGCTACGATGGGATATGCATTATCGACGGAGGCAATAATCACAATATCCTAATTCTGGACTCGCCGCGACGGTTTAGCGTCATGTTTTTGGTATCGCCTGAAACCGTAGCGTTCCTTCCCTTCCTTCCTTTCCTTGTGGCTGCCTCCTCCAATGAGAAACCGTAGCGTTGCGCATCACCCTACTCATCTTGTGACTTTATCGATTATAATAAATCCTATATTACCGACCACAGGTATTGATCAACAGTCAATAATTACCAACATTTGTACTACATAAATCCGTTATCTATTATATCTACATCACGATATAAAGTTCCTTTAAATAGGAGAAGATAGCAGCAGGGTCACTCGTAAATTCCACAAATTAAAATATTAAACAAAAATATATATCGAATAATGATTTTGTCAGCCTATCAGCATAACGCTGCACCTTGCAATGTGAATGTAACACCAATTTATACATCGTCGTTAAAGAAACGTCAAGCTCTCCGTCATTTTTTTTTTGTTCAAATCCGCCAGACAAATATCAAAGTTGAATGACACTGTACAAATTCTCCATTAATAAGACACAGAGCACATTACGATATTTCATAATACTGGACAATGCATTACTTCCTACAAATGCAACTAAATTTGACCAACCGTACTAACCATAGCTCTTCAATTTTTATAGGAAAAATCCACGGCATCGCGTCGACTCCTTCACGTCCAACAAAAGCATAATTTTGCAAATCCTCTGAGCGATATGACTCAGATCCATCCTATACAGGGCCGAGTGGTTCCATTTATAAAGATATAACGTTGGGCACTCGAAGAACGAAAGCCGCTTACTTCATACGCGAAGGCGTTCGCCATCCAAGTTCTACGCGAAAGCTCCTAAGTGGTTATGGCGCTTTGGCTTTGTATCCCGCAGCTTTCCGGCTTTATTTAAAGCACCGGAAATAAAGCCCTATCGTCACCCCGTCCTCCACTCAACAAAAAAAGACCAGTGTACCCACATTGAGTTATGAAACGGGCTAAAAAAGAAGAACAATAAAAATACTCTCGTCCACTTTACCAAATTCTTAAAATATTAACCCAACCTAACTATTTTCTGATACACGAATACTTTTATCTGTATAGCTTAAATAATAAAAAAAAACCAACCTCAGACCTTCTCCCACCATCCTTAAACCCTTGTAATGATCTTTTCAATATCCTGCCAGTATTGTCTCTACAGCATTCAATTCACCAAGACTGAAATCGACCTGAAGGAGAAGTTTAGAATTTTGACAGTTTCGTCCTCGTGCACCGTACGTGAGTCACCCTCTGTCTCGGGATCCTGGAACTACAATGACATTAAAATTACCACGGAAATTCAATTCCCAGTTGGAAATGTATAGCGAGCGTGTAGGTTATATTCGCACTCATATATATATAACAGATCCCAAAGAATATACAACGCATACATACCGTATGCATACACATTGTTTCAAGATCCCTATATATACACGTAACAACCAGACACAGACTATTACAACGAGATAGCTTAGGTTGGTTAGTTAGCGTGCAAGTACACGTATCAAAGGCACTCAGAATCCAAGCTTAACAAAGCCAGCTTCAGGTTTACCAACCGTGTCACGTATTACGTGTATACCTTACCTGCTCTGCCTCTGTAAAGCCTAACCTCCGTGCCTAACTTCGACCTTAATACGCGAGAAGGGATAAGTTTGTTCGGGTCAATTAAAACTAATTCACGTCGGGTCTACGTACAGAATTATACCCACGATCAAGGTACGCGAGCACATGTAGTAAATTTGAAAAAAAAAAAAAACCTAGCACAACAAATAACATCGATCGGTACAATTTTACAGTAACTCAAAGTACAATTCATTTTTTACTTATACACAGTACCTAACCCTACTCACGGTATAGTGTATCTCACTTACGTATACTAAAAATATTAAATAACGTAGATGGAGTAGATAGAGGGTAAACTAGGTACAAGGGTTCTTGTAATACAATAAGGCCGCAACATAAGGGCTATGAAATTTGTAATGGATTAGCATTGCTGCCAACTACCACCCTAGACACATACGTGTAACTGGATGAAGATATCTTGATAAGTGACTACGTTAACATCGCTCCTGGTTTACTTGATCGTATATGCACGTTTTTTCTTTCCGTATATGGTCATAAGTGTCGGGGATCCACGATATATGTATATAATGTACAGAGAAGGGAGATGTGAAAGGACCTCGAGAATTTAAGCCAAATGTGCAACTAAGTAGCTACTTAGGGGCCATTTGACGTACGTGCCCGGATCTGGGGATCGCATTCGAATGGAGATTTAGATGACGGATTTTCATCCCGAATTGAGCCATTGTGCGATTTAAACCGACCACCTGACGGGGACCCTTGACACGCCACGCTTGCCTTTCTGCATTCTGAGTGCTCGTCATCCCAGAGGCCTCTTCTGGTACTGTATATATGTATATTATAGTATGCTTAGTACACACGTTGTGTTAGATGCACGGACACTAAGCCTTCCTAATTGTCGTCATGGCACCATGCAAATTCTCTCCCAGACGTCGTCCAAACAGTTGCCAACCCTTACTGCGAAGCATCGAGTGGGAATTCGCGTATTAGACGACCCTTGATACTTTATTAGAGTGCATTTGGTGTATTAGTATGGTCAATGTATATATGACGTAGGAGCCAGCCTGTCATGGCTCCGCGTTCCTTTTTCCAAACCACAGCGTCAATTTGCCCAAAGGCCGTTACTTTGACTGACTTAATAAAGCCGTGTACACGCCCAAGGAATTAGCTCGAACGAATAAATACGATTGGATCGAGCTGCCGAAGTTCTGTCCGTTGCCACTGAGTTTCCCTTCTAGATTGAATTTCGCGATGATTTTTTTCATGCTCGTGTCTCGCGCCGCGTGAACTACGTAGGATTTTTTTACAGTGTGAAAACGGCGTACGCGGTTTTTCATGGATTTTTAAATGATCTTTTCGCGGAAAGAGTCGTTGGTAATCCTTGGACAATAGTTTGCCGTATCGCAGGGGGATGTTTTTAGCAACCCCTATACGTTATACCAAGAGACGACAGGCTCAGCCCTCTTGTAATACGCGCGTCACCCCGTCTATCGAATTATTTTGATTCTACGATAATTCATCCCTAATACGTTTCAGTCCTGTGATGAAGGGACGAGGAATGGGGGTGGAAAGGAGTACATACATAGGGCTTTCTTTTTTTATGGAAATACATATATAAATATCATATTATTGGTGTAACCATCATTTTCGTTATTGTGGGTCTACTGGTTTATTCAAAGGATAATCATTTCCTATACTTCGTATACCCTGTTGGTAATATCGTACAGTGATTTTATATGGTATAAGCGACGTCCGTGGCGAATTTTGTAGGCATAAGACGATTTTTTGATAATTTTTGGAAAGCTCCGAATCGACGACCATCGTTGAAGCGATAATCATTGGGCGTAGGTATTGTCGTGATCAAATTGAATTTGTCAATTAGACTCTGAGCGTTTACGGTTGGTTAACCTTAATTGGGCACAATGCCCGTGGATGGACAGCTGGAGCAGCTATGGGGACACTAGGTGGTCTTAAGGCCCCGAGGCGTCCGATTTCGCATTATAATAGAACGAAGAAGGCCTCGAGGCTAATCGAAAATGGAGTCACGTGACCGTAACAAATTGGCGGGAACAACCCTTTTGGTACGATTTCAAAAATTTTGAAAAATAAAAATCGCATCAAAATTTTCGCGAATTCTGTTAGTCGGCATTGATTAAAATTTACGCAATTTTCTTTGTTTCACGAAAATTCTCTTTTTTTTTCACTGACGCCGACACCTTTGAAGTCATTGAAATTCTTGGCGGCAACGGAGACTATTTGAATATCCGTCGCTAATTTGCGACAGACAAAAGATGTTATTCGCTCTCGATTCTCTTCGTCTTTTTACTTTCTATCCTTTTCTTTCTTATTCTCTCTTTGTACCTCCTCCTTCTCATACCACCCGATCGTAATTTCTGTCTCACTCTTTCTCTATGTTTATAGGCTTTCTTGCAACTTTTCCTCCGTCCTTCTCACTCATTCGCCAATTTCCACCTTCCGCTCGCTCACTCTCGGTCCTCAAGGGATTTCAGAAGTTTGCGCCCAACCTCGGCGTCTTGGTTAATCACTATAATTGATATTCCGCTGATATCACCTCGGAGAGTAACGGAGTAACGCAGTAACGAAGTAACCCGATTAAAGGGAGCCTCTTATTGGCTCGCTCGTTCGCTCACTCGCTTGCTCGTTCCTCCAATCGAATTATATTATTACCTACAGCCTCCGTGATGCTCCAGGAACGATCTGTACCTCTCTCAGCCATGGACGGATGCCGTAGTCAGATTACTGAAAACTGCCGAGAATTTTAGTAACTGCGTCGGGCACATTCATTGACGTCATATTTACAGACACTTGATAGGTACGATAAAATGCTCGGATTTAAAATTATTAATTACACTTTTGTTTACCTTTCACCGTGTGAAATTTTTATTTTTTCTCATTTCCACATTCCAATGAAATTCAACAGGCTCGAAATTACGACTGAAAAATCTTCTCCGCGCATCACGCGAGGCGCTCGTAATGGCTCGATGATTTCCGACAGTAATGACGTATTTGCGGACAATAATATTCTGTGTAAACGAGTATATTATATAATGAGGAAACGCACGGCTAGATAGGACACAAATACATATTTGGGCGTTAGTTACTGATGCATTATCATTTTCTTTATATATGTGACACACGCATGCGTGGGCGGACGGTACTCACGGTCGCAGGAAACAGCGCATCATGGTAATAACCGTCATCAAATGGCGACCACTTAGAACCGGAGCGCAGGTATGGAAATTCGTTGTTTCGGAAAATCATCAAGTCTTCTTGTAAATCGTTACGTTTAATAAAGAACAAGTTTTCCGAGTGGAACATGCAAAAGGTAACAAGTATAAGATTTTGTATTAAAAAAAATTCATAAGAAAAAAAAATGTTTAAAAAAATTATACATAGAAAATACTGCTAGGGAATTAAGGTATCGTTCACAATCGCGCACGCGTGACGGCAGCGTGGCATTAAACTGTCTGCGATATCCGCCGTTACAAAACGAACGTTGTGTTGGTAAAGTGACACAAAATATGAAAAAGAGAAAAAAAGGAACGAGGTAAAGACAGGCACGAAGATTAGAAAAAATAAGTAAACGTCTTACCAACCACATGCCACATTCCGGAAACAACGAATTCTATTGTGCCTTTGTGATAGTTAAAACGTCAGGCCAATTTTGCGTTTCTAGAACCGAACTGTCGCTCCGACTTTGTGGAACGACGACGACGTCGTGGATGGACGCACGTTGTGTATTGGCAATGTCGGACTGGAGTGTGACGACAGCATAAACTTGTTTAAAAATGATAAAAAAAAATTGTAAGTTAGTATTTTTATTACGCTTAAATAAAAATCCCAAGACACATTAACGATCATCACAGTAGTTAACCTTAAACGATTCTCATGTAAAAATTCGGCGTTCTTGGAAAGGATCGTTTAGTAACTGTTTGCGCAACCGACCGTAGTCGTATTTATGTCGAATATCTCGAGATCAGCCACATACACACGAGGTAAATCGCTTCCCAGATCTCAATTAAGTCAGGTCGTCAAAAAGGCACAATAAAAGAAATATCCTCGTATAATAAAAGTAAGGAGCCCGAACCACGCGCCTGGAGGTACGTCGAAAAAATCACATATTCCAGCCAATTATCAAAGGCGTTAAGATATTCTACGATTCCTTGAAAAAGTAACTCGGACCTTTAAATACAGCCAATTCGCCTTTGTAAAATTCTCACTTTCCGTACACACTTGCTATGAATAATGTAGAAGCTAAGACGAGCAAAGTACTACTAGTTCGAAAGTCTACCGGTAGCGGCGCTGCCTATTCCTTCAATCTCGCAACACGCGTAGGCAACTTCAGTGCGGTGCGGGTAGAGACAGTTTACAGCTGTTCGAAAAAATAATACAAAACATCATCACGGGGGGATGATTCTGTAACACCTGTGTCACGGTATCTACGTCCTTTATTACGCTGGGAAAAATAACGTGACCAGCAGATACCTACATAAATACCAGCCTACGTCGTGCGGACGGAACTTTCCAGAAAATACGAAACCGATGCGTACCAAGGTAAGGGCACACTGTGACAGGGAATGAAAGTATACAAAAATATGGGCGCTTCTGATTTGCTTAAGTTTTACTCCTCCACAGTACCATACGCCGTATGGAGGGTTGTTCGTATCTTAAAACGATACTGGGAACTTCCAATGAGATTGCAGAATATCCAGGGTACGTAACGCATGCGCAACGTGTTAACTTCCACCCCCGACTCGGGGATGATATATTTCGCGACGAGAGCTCGGGGTGTGAAAATCAACGCGAAACGAGGGTCTGGCAGGACGAGGAGGGTAAGAATCTGAAACACCCTGGGGTCCAGTGGCAGACACGACGAGCGCGAGAGAATCGGAGATACGGGAGAAGCGGTGGATGATGAAAGTGCGAGAGAGACGCACAAGAAGGGGTAGGGTGTGACTGAGGCTAAAGAGAGGGATGAGATTGCCGCCATTTTACAGTGGCGCGGATCTGCATAACGATCAGAGACTGTCGTGTTTATCAAAGCTTTTCTCCGCCATCTGCATAATTTTCTGCCGCACGACAAAGTGAGTGTTGTCGGCTCTTCTAAACCCTCTTTCTCTCCTCTCCTCTCCTCTCTTTCACTATGCTATTTCACTCTATTATCTTCGTCTCTTTTACGATTCTCTCTCTCCTTCTTTACCACTCCCTATTTATACGTCCTTTCATTCTCGAGAACACCCACGCATTTTATGGGCACGACTTGCATGAAACTTTAACGCCCGGCTGAATAAATTACAGGGAAATATTAATATTATACGTTTGTAATTACAGAGTCGTGCGTTATATTACTACTACGCTCAGTTATTATCTAACGAATTTTCGCGAATGAAGTAAAATCAAAGATTCGCTGCAAAAAATATGTATATATGTATTATCGCGGTACGTTTATTTGTATATACTACTGGATGACCCATATACAGGGTGGTCCATAGTTGTCTACTTTATCAAGAACAACAACGACATATGTATAGTTGACGCCCTGCGACCCAAAATGAATTCCCAGTGCGGCCGTTGGAGAAGAAAAATATTTAGTGACAGCCCTTCTCCGTCCCTCAATATAGGGGGCTTCCGTTATTAGGGCTCTTATTAGCCCGGCATATGGACCAAAAGGGCGAGCTGATAGCGATCGGCTCTTTACTCTCTCTCGGCCGATTTATCAGATAGGTATGCGGAGTAGTTTGTAGTAACAGGTCCTATTTCAAGGGATTAGAGATAAGCGCTTATCTCGCGCGATGATCTGCTCCTCGATCCGTATGAAATGCAAATGGCCTTTTTATTGCGACCGCGAAAAGTGGTGCAACGTTACCAGGGCCGTATTAGATATTGAAACGTTTAGAAAAATTTTTTAATCTCTTTTAAGTACAGGGACGCGTACAAAATCACCCCTTGTCAATGGCCTCTTTTCAAAAATGATTCATCCTCTTTTTACCTGCCATTTGCCAAAAATCTAATCGACCAGCCTTTATTTTTTTTTTCAAAAATTTTTATAATCTCCCTAAATCAAAATTTTGAACACCATATGAACCCCTGCTTCAAAAATATAATTTAACGAGTATAAAATATCCAGAAAGATGATGCCATCGATATTCTATATACACAGATACAGTTACCTTAAAAAAATAATTTATCCCCATAACACAGCACACAACCCAACTATTTTTAATTAATCATTAACTGTAAGGTATGATTAATAATTAATTGCCCCCTTAAAGTATACAGTAATAAAGTCATAAGAAATTGCACGTAAAAAATAAAGAAAAAAAAAAGTAGGTATCGTTAGCCAAACGATATGTCTGGTATTACCATTGGTCGTTATATACGTATTTACTCGTATAGCGAGTAAAGTGTTGAAAATATGTGAAATCAATATTAATCGATTACCGAGATCCACAAAGCCATTGTAATCCTAGAAACTAAACAATACTACCGTATATCAAAATAACCTGCCGCTAAACTAGTGTTTACGGAGAGAGTCGTTGCCGTTGTTACTACGTTAGTTCACCTGATTTCAAGGGCCTAATGAGCCCGTTGACACATTGATGCAGGGTTTCACGTGTCGCGTTGGAAATTGCCAGTTCAATAATTCAGAAGCCAGTAATGGAACTTGTCTGCGGACTCGATCTATCATAGAAAATTGCCGAGAGCCCTTTACCGCGCTTATAAGAAACACACATATTAGAAAAATAAGAAATATATATATATATATAATTTGACACAATATAATCCACCATAATGGAATTGATTAAAGCCAGGATATAAATCGTGCCCTGGGAGTGTCCATTGCTCACGTTATGAACGACCCCTTACGTAGTTCTTACGTATACACACAACAATGCCATCTATGTATCGAATATTCATAGGTTTTATTCGAATCTGAAAATACGTTGATATATATTATTATTGTTATCTATCTAAAAAGTACTAGATATAAAAATTGGATTTCTAGCAGTGGAGAGTATAATGCTCGATTCCGTTTGTAAGGTTCGTTCTCACGCGAGCGACCGAGGTTCCCTCGGTACTTTCTTCTGCCGCTAGGTGTAGCTACCGTCAAAAGCAAAGCTCAGAGGCAATCATGAGCTTTCGAATGCAAAACAGCAGCTTTCCAACTCGGCACTTTTACATTTAAATGTAAACTCGCGCAGAGTGCGCGACGTCGACGGCAGACGGGACCGACCGGCACGGCTAGGAGGGATGGCAGAGGCGCCAGGGATTTAATATTTTACACCTCAAATGTTGGCAGTACGCGAGAAATGCAAAGCAGCCCCCTTTCAACTCGGATTGGATTTAAAACGTGCTAATTTGTTGAGCACGCCTCGCCCACCTATACGAACCGGTATGGACTACACTCGACAACCCCCTGCCAAGTCACCCCCTTCTGACACAACCTCAAAAACTCCCTCCAAAAGTAACTGTGTGTACGAGTGTTCTCGTATGAAGGAGTAGATAATGCAGGTACGTAATACATGTATGTATGTAAATATATATATATATATATAAAATCCCTACCCCATATTCTAACTCTCACCACCCTTATGGCCACCTATGTATATTATAGATACACGGCCACGGTGGGCTACATCTAAATTTAAAATCTGCTTTGCATAATGCCGCCGACTCGCAACTCCATTTTCTCTTGTCCCAGTAGGAACGGCTAATTTCGACTCATTCAGTTACCAGCCTTCGACACCTACGTCATTCGTTTTACGGGAATGAACTTTGACCTTTTTGTACATACTTTTTATTGTTTACTTTGGTCTTGTTTTTTTTTACTGGTAAAAATTTTTCATATGGTACTTTTACGTTTTGCGCGAGTTTATTCGGATTTTTGGAATTTTCGTAAGGGCTGCAATTGCGGATATGCTATGTCCGAGTAAAAGTTCCTGCGCTCGTGGCGCGATCGTTCCCGCTTGTGTTTAATGTAGTATCTAATGTGGCCATTGTGTTCACCGTCGGTTGCATTCACAAATTTACTTCCTTCGACGCGGTCCGAAATAGGGGGTTCCCCGAAAATCGGGAAAAGAGGGAACACGTGTCCTGACGCCGGACAAATTTGAAAGTAATGTCCGACGATTCCCGTATTACTATATACGTATATATACGTATCTGTGTAAGTATATAAATAACATAGGTATACTCCCCTATTTATTTCAATTATATATATATATATATACACACACATTTATAGTCCTTTAATTCAGTAGTCGGCACTTTTCGAATCGGTTGCGCGCGCGCGGCCCGCCGGAAAAAATAGATTTCACAAGAGAGCGAACCAGGGTATTCATATGCTAAGGACTGAAAGCACATCGTAGATACCCGTGACATTTATTTTTCTTAGTAAAGAAAAAAAAAAAAAGAGGCGACTGGAGAAGAAGGCAAAACTTTTTTCGACCCTCGCAAAGTATATCCGACAACTGAATTCTGTTCGATTCTTATCAATGGCCCAAAACTCTCTGCTGTTCTCTCGTGAATCATTCTCAGAAGAACGAAATATTCTAGTCATAGAATAAAAAAAGAAGAAAGCAATAGAAAGAGAGTACGAGCACGAATATACAAAGAGAAAGAAAGAAAAAGAAGTTTTCACAATAATATATACGGCGTTGGCGACAATGGCTAAGTAAAGTAATTCACCGATACGCCGCCGGCGGCGCTGCGCTACAGTTCGAACTAAAATGGACGCCGCGCTTACCATAATCTCTAATCGGTATTCGCATAATACATTTTAAAAGTACCGCGTCGCCTCTTACGACAGCGTTACTGGCAGTTTCCTGCGATAACCCCAGCATTATGAGCGCGAAGGGCAGAAACCGGGGAGTTTGACAATGGCTCACAATGACTCGGCCAACATTACGAATTAGGCTCGGTTACGCGTTTATTGCAGATTCCGGTCCAGGCCAGAGGAGTCCCCACGTATTTTTATTGTAGCCACGAGTACTTCGTCTCCTGGCACGAGACACGACTGTACCGCGCGACGCCAATGCGGAGATGCGAGGTATTAGCATTGGTTAGCTTTATGGGGCGTACAGTTCCGCCGGCTCGCATGGCAGATCAATAAAGTCTGTCTGTCTGGAAAAGTAATGCCAAATCGACTGTTTATTTTCAATGCCGTACAATAAATGCCACGAGTTCGCGGTGCTCCCAGAAGTACGCTTCACGGATTAATCAATTCGGCTCACACTTTTACAGCCGCGATAAACACGAGAATTCAATCCTCCTGTGTAATGTTTTCCAGGCGTTTAAAAGTATATCCACGATTTTTGTCATTGATAGTTTACAATGGCAAAAGGGAACAAAAAAAATTCCCATGACCAATCGCGGTCAATGCATTTTAACCTAATTTACACCGAATACGCTTTATACGGTTTTACGTGTATTTATCTTAGGCTCCGTGCACACACCTGTCGTTAACCGACAATGGAACGAAATTAAGCTGTAATTATTAATCAATTTCGTATTAATTGTTTTCGCAGGGGGTTGGTTAAGTGGGATGTTGTGTTCTGGCTCCTGGCAACTCAACAGCGCTCTGGGTACCAGCCCCGGTGTCATACTGAAGATTAATTACGTCGAGGTACCCTTTATATGCCATCCGAGTCACAACCCCTTCTGGATTGGTGTCTACTGCCACGTAGAGGACCAACGACGAGGACCATTACCGTGGAGAGAAACGTTCTGCGATAGATGGGATAATACAATGAGAGCAAGTTACAGTGTCAATAGGGGTTGATTTAGAAAAAAAAAAAGGGTCAGGTAGCTTTTTAAGGAATTATAATTATAATGACTAAAGTTCATTAACGACTATCGATTAATGGTTAAAAGTCGAATGAAAGGGGGAATAAATAAAAAAAAAATGCCAATAAAGTATTCAAGACTGTTACAAGATGCTGCCGATGCGATGCGTCGGTTGTTCCGTTGGTCTCGAAACTTTTTCATTTCCCCAAGTAAACATCCCTTAGCCTTTTTTCTTCGACGGAGCCAAGAGGGTAAAAAAAAGCAGTCGAACGAGGCTAAGAGAAAAAGGAGTAGAATGTCTCGCTGGGTTAGGGGATGCTGAGGTAGCGGGGAGGCCGTAGTCAGCACGGCGGAATAAAAAAGTCTCGCGGGAATGAGATTTAGCCAGTACCTACTCTCTGTCCCGGCCACGAAAGAGCCAAGTTAGTTTTATTTTACAATCCATCGGCTCCCGCGACACAGAGGGCTGCTTTACCACGGGATGGAGGAATACGGAACCCACGAGGTTCAGGGGTGGTGGCCCAGGGGTGGCTCAGGGGTGGCTCAGGGGTGGCCCAGGGGCTGGCTGTCAACTAGTGTTTTAAAAGTTTGCGACAGCCTACAAATTGGCTCGCTCAGTTCTTTTTAAAAGCGCCACCAACCAACCACGGAGCCGTTGCCGACGACCCCCTCTCACCCTGACCACCCCATCCGCTGATAAAGCCACCCCCTCGTGGATTCTTTTGCAGAAACGCGACGGAATTGGTACGAAGGAGAAAAAGAGAGAGTGGGGGGAGGGGTGTATCGGGCTGTGAATTTTGACAAAGTTTTGCACCCTCGAACGGGAGCCGTATTACCTTGCCTTGATAAAAATAATAATCATTTTACTGATAACAGCACTGTCTATCCACTATCGCTGAATACTTTATTCTTGTAATTTTTTTATTTTATTTTTTTCATTTATTATTTTATTTTTACCTCCAGACTACTCTAGCCTGTTAAAGCTAATACGGTTACCGTATATGGTCATTCTGAATAATAAATTATACGAAATTGTCCAATATGGAGTAATCAGTCTTGCCAAGAAATGTTCCAATAAATTCTAGCAAGTGCCTTCTTCATACGTGTTCTGTATGCTTGACCATTATCCCTGAAAGTATCGCGGAAGTTGGAGCCATTTTCAGACAAATCGTGTCTCCGCTAAAGGACTGTATGTATGTATAGCTACTGCTATTTACTACTGCCACTAGTGTTACTAATACTAGTGTTACTGGCATAGAGGAGCCAGTCCACTTCGTATAGAATATGCCGGAGCTCAATTGAAATCCGGGGAGTTTAAAAGTGTTTTGACGTAAACGCGATCATTTCTCATATTTTCTATGCAGACACGCTTCGCCGAGTTCGCATTTGATACACGCTATTAGTCGCATCTCAGGGCTGATTTATAAGGACCGTAACATTTTCCCCCATGTTTCTACGAGATTGAGAAAAGCCAAGAGAGTCATTGCTCATTGGTATTGGCGAGTTTGCATATATTCGTTTCATAGATGATTTTGCATAAAAGCTATATATATCTATATATACAAACCATATCATACAGAAGTACTTTCTTTATTTTGCTTAACAAATATATGTATAGTATATTATTAATAATGATAACTCCATCACGCATAAACTAATGGATATGAATACTATATTTAATTTGCTCGATGAATTATATTATCGAATCAAAGATATAAGTGTTACAAATAAATGCGATATTAATATTCTGAATTGTAAAGTCAAATCTAATTAATCTCATTCTTTTATTCAGCTGTATCCAATGTTGTAGGAACTGGTCGTTTTAGAGTTCATCGTATTTTGGCGGCACAGGTGGTAATGGCGATTCGGATAATGAAAAATTTTGTGCTAGTGCCGATGGCGTCTTTGGCGTATTGATTACTGATATTGTGGAGATGCAATTGGGATCAGTGTTCCATCTTGAAATGATTGAATTGAAATACCATTCCTTTTGAGCGTTGTACACCGTCATCCAAAAGTATACGCTTATTACTAAAATGTATCAGAAAGTTAATTTTTTGTTGCGGAATTAATATAATCACTGTACGATTATATAATCTGACTTACGCAAAGATAAACAGGAGAAAGGTGTGTACCAGGGATACTTATCAAAAAGTTCCCAATTACTGTCCTGTGTTAATTGTGCAATCAATGCTACAAATTGATCTGTAATGCTGATAAGTTTCAGGAAGAGCCAAGGCATCGCGTAATATCTTTTTTTCTATAAAACAAAATATTTTCTTATAAAACTCTTGTCAATAGATATTTGTTTCTTTTTAATTTCAAACTTACGTAAATCGATCCTAAGATGAGCAATCCGCTCGCGCATAGGAAAGCCAAGGAGTATATAAGAAAACAGAACAAAATGGCGTCAGCTGTAAAATATAATGACAAATAAATTAAGCTACAAGGTCCGAGAATCTTTGCAGTTAATTAAATTATTAAACTTATCTTACCTGGTCTGTTTATCTCTGAATTATTTACCAGTTGGGTCCAATTGAATCCGAATAATATCCGGCAGTTGATACCGGACGTAAAAATGTTTTCTAGTTTACTAAATAAATCACTGACCAGAACATTTATTTGGAAAACCGAGGATGTCTTGATGTTCGAAAAGAAAAGAAAGATGATGCGCAATCAATATTCGTACTACACTTCTTCACAATTATAACCTACCATGCCAATCATTCCAATTATTCTAGTGGCCAACGTTAGGCCCATACAGCAAATTCTCTCCATGGTTCAAAACTTCTGGCTAATCTTCTTAAGTGAAGCCAATTTACGTCTAGGCATAAGATATGGTCCCGTGCTCGATCCACGTACTATTCGTCACCGGACGATACTGAGCAAGGTGATAGTTTGCGAAAAATGTAAACACCCGCGATCCAGAGTAGGTAAATATGTATATCGATTCGTGACGTGCCTATTGAATTTTTTCTTGTCCTGTTTTACATATTGATGTAACACAAGAAGACGCCTATTGTGTAGGAATTAATCGATAAAGCGTTGATACGATTTATAATAAGCAATGCATTGTCTCACTTTTCTATATAACTTAAGGATTTTCATTTCATTTGAAAATTATCACGGAACGACATACATACATATAAGTATATGCTTCATGTCTATTTGTTTCGATTAGCTTCAAGCACTGTTGCCTCACTTATTTGTAATAATCAGGAAAATATTAAGAAGACTAACAAAGTTTTAACAGGCTACTTTTTTAGTGGGCTGTTAGGCTGTATGTTTTGTTGTTTATATGTGGTTAAATTATAGTATGCTTAGACTATGTGGTTTTGCATACGACGCTATAGCATATTCTGCAGGTATACATTCCAGGCTGGGTATAGATTGGTCATGCGCAGTAATACAGTCGTGGGTTTAGTATGACACGTGCTTATAGGTTATGACAATCTTGAGAATTTTTGTGTATATTGTGTCTGTATACTAGATCTATTTATTTGGTGTGGATTTATTTGTTGAGGATTTTGTATCAATGACAGTGCAAGATATGGATATTTCTTTGAACATATCTTCAGGATCAAATGCTGTCACGTCGAAAAAGGTAAGTGGCAGGTTAAGATTTAACATGGTTCTATTTATTGTAGAGAGAACTGTTAGTTTATGGGATAAATTTTTATTATGCAGACTGGACAGAGTAAAAATGAATTTTTTAAGCCTCATGTTAAAAGGTTAAATAAAAATGCAGTGAAGCGTAATAGCAGTACTGAAGTGGGTAATACTGATTCCAAACACCCATCGGACAAACAGGCATTTGATTTCAAAAAAAGAATCAAGCAAAAATCATTGGCAGAGATTGTTGCCAGGAATTTGAGAGGGGCTGGTTCTGTTAACGTAACTCCCACCAAGCGTGTTGTATCGAAAGGGAAAGGAAATCTTACGAATAAGACTTCTCAAGATTTTAACGTTAAGCTTCAAAGTAAATTGTCTACGTCTAATGGAGAGACTGTAGGGCAATCTGACTTTAAACCCAATAAGAATGAGAATGGTACTTCAAGTGAAGCTATTGTATCATTTATTAAACCAACAAAACAGGATTCTATCAAAACTATCCTAGCTAAGAAGCGCAGTAATACAATCAACGATGGGAAAAAGTCACTATCTGAAATATTCTCAAAAAATTCTACTTCTGATACTACCGAATCAAACTTACTGAACTCTCGTCAAGAGTTCAAAAATGATGAGTACAATTTACCAAACAAAAAACCTAAGTTGGATCATGAAAAAAAGACTTCAGAATCAGACCGTGACATAAAATCACAGTATGAGAGTAAACAGAATAGAAAGCACCCAGACAAAACCTATAATAGGGATAATTCTAAAAAGTTCACTGAGAAAAATGATAAACAAGTATCAAGACCATACAGCAGCAGATATTTCTCATTATTTAGTAATAACCCTGAGATGCCGAACATTGGTCAGAGATTCGTTAAGCCTGTAAATGAAACTGTATTTACTGGTACAAAGTTTGACGATTTAGATATTCATCCATTCACGGTATGTAATTACGCAATTACATTATCATTAATGTAATATTAATGATATATTCATTGTGCAAAAATCTAATTATAATTGTTTAATTAGGTGTCCAATTTAGAGCAAAACATGCAAATTACAAAAATGACTACCGTGCAACAAAAAGCTATTCCACAAATATTATCAGGCCAAGATGTATTAGTCAGATCACAAACTGGGTCTGGTAAAACATTAGCCTATGCTATACCAATAGTTGAAACCCTTCATAAAATTCGACCAAAATTAACGAGAGATTCCGGTCTGAGAGCTCTCGTAGTAGTACCAACAAGAGAACTTGCTTTACAGACCTACGAATGCTTCTTGAAGTTAATTAAAGTGAGTTGCATTAATTAACGCTTGAAGCTATTACTGACTTCCTAATAGACATGCTATCCGTTATCCTATTAAAATCTTTTAGCCCTTTACCTGGATCGTACCTGGCTACTTGGTAGGTGGTGAAAAAAGGAAAGCTGAGAAAGCCCGAATACGAAAGGGTTGTACTATACTAATCGCTACACCCGGTAGATTATTGGATCACGTTAAACATACAGAAGCTCTTAAATTAGATCAGGTCAAATGTTTCGTACTGGATGAAGCTGATAGGATGCTAGATATGGGATACGAAAAAGACATTTCGAGGTAAGTTTCATGTAATAACAAGCTGAGAATTATTTTTAACGCGTATTCTCTTTGTCAATTTAGCATAGTTGATGCTTTAAAAAATTCAAATTTAACGGGTTCTGCTACGGGATATAATCCAATGGAAATGTTACGTCAGAACGTAAAAAAAACCTTTGGAGATGACACAGCGAATACTGATAACGAGACTGACGACAAAACTAAGAAAAACGAATCCAAAATTCAAAATAAAAATATCCAATCAGAAAAGGACGGTTTTTCGGATTCTAATGAAGAATCAGAGACCAATAATATACCGCAAAAAGAATATCACTCGGGCACCGATACTGATAGTGATGCAGAAGATCAAGAGTTTCCAATTCGGAAAAATAAAAAATCACAAAAAACCGCAGAACCGACTCATCAACTCAAATCTGAACCCAAAAAAGATACGGAATCATCTACCACGGATACTCAAGGTAGACAGACTATTCTACTCTCGGCTACGTTAACCCAAGCCGTAGAAAAGCTTGCCGGTTTGACAATGCAGAATCCGATTTTTATCGACGCGGCTCAGGAGAATCTCCTAACTTCCGGCGGAAGTTTGAGCGAGCTTAATGAGGATCTTATAGTACCTCAAAGCGTGACGCAAAGTTACATCATGACGCCGGCAAAGTTACGTATGGTAACTTTGAGCGCATATATAGCCGGCAAATGTCGAGTTAGTACCACCATGCTTTACTAAGACGTAACCTTTATGACTTTCCTGCGCTAATAATACGTCATAAAAATTTTCTTACTTTTTCTGACAGTCATCAGGACAGCACAAGCTCCTCGTATTCATGGCTACCCAAGACATGGTGGATTATCACATGGAAATCCTATCATCCGTCCTAACCAAACCAACGGACGAAAACGACGAAGACGCGGATCCTCTCGTTGACGTTGAGTTCTTCAAATTACATGGAAACATGAGTCAGAAGGAACGCACCGAAGTTTTCAAAACTTTCCGCAAGGCGCGCAGTGGCGTTTTACTGTGCACGGTAAGATAAAAAAAAAAGATCTATCACTCGAGTTACATGAACGTTTACCGATCTCTACGCCAATGTATGATTTTGGGGGCAGCACCGTCGACTCGATTCTCTCTTTATGCTTTTTCCTCTCTCTCTCTCCCCTTCTATTTCACTGCAGTCTTCCGCTTTCTTTATCTCTCTCTCTCTCTCTCTCCCTCTCAAGTGTGTTAACGTACATTTTAATGACTCCGCTTTTCGGAAGGCGACCCCCCGGCGTTCTCGCGCCCATTGTCGCCACTTTAATTGCAATGATTATACGAGAAAATTGCATTCACCAGCCGCATAATGGGAGACTCATTGTTGGGCAAAATCGGTAGCCCAATTCGAAAATAAAAACGCTGAGTTGCCGACGACCATGCCTGCCGACCATACCAGCCAATCGTATTACAGAATAAGGTGTTGGCCGAGACGACCTCGTTAGTTCATTTATGGTATCACATTCCTTTTGAAAAAAAAAAAAAAAACACAAGACATCCCCGCTTATTTATTTATATCATTCAGCATTACCAATATACAAAATCTATTGGCAATAATTAATCGCATTATCTATACTCATATTTTTCGGCACTGCCCATACCATTGACATTTAAATATTCAAATTCGAGTCTCAATTACTAGTCGTACGAAGGTTTCGTCGCTCTCTGCTGGATACTTATGAGGGAATGATGAAGAGCCGTGAAATACGAGGTTGGCTCCTTTCTTCGTCTTTTGGCATAGGGGTGAGGTTACCTACGAGTCCTGTTCCAATAAATAATAGGATCGCAATGGTAAATAACGGCCACGCGTATATACACATATATATATCGTACACACGTGCCGGTTGATGAAAGGAAAAAAAAAGTAAAGGAAAAAAAGAAAGCGAGGAAAAAAAAAAGAACAAATGGAAATAAATAAGTAATCGCAGGTAGGTAATAAATAACGGATATACATTGCAACGTGTCGCTTCCGCGATCGTAAAAAATTAATAATAACAACGGCAGCGACAATAACAATATGATAAAAAGGCCGAACCGACGAAATCTCTTGGCGGATAACCCGCCGGCACACCCAGCGCTGTAAATTAGCCCGTGGCTTATTCTTTCTCAACGGAATTTAATATCTCGGGACCCACGCTGCGCACGCGGCTTTTAAATTATGCGTGTACGCATCACTGGACTCGTAACGAGTATAATTATCCTATACCGATAACCCACCCACAATTGATTGTTACTTGCTTGAATTTCAGAAGGAATATATTCAGACTTCAAAAAACGCTGATACGGCTGTTCAGGTTTCAAGGATTAAAAAAAATTAAGTATGACGTCATAGAGCTTCTGGAGAAAATTTTTTAATAGATCATCAAGCATCCACAGCCTACCGGGTGGATATGGAACACGAGTCTGGGTTTGTATTTGGATGGACGTGTTAGCTGGGGACCGTTAAGGAGAAACGATTAGCTCGTTATTACACCTTCTTCGTCGGCTCTCTGTACGAGGAAGCATTTCGACACTTGGTTATCGTCCTGACGGCTCGAGTTGGCTGTTTTTGTATTACTTCGTTTTTCTCCGTATTATTCGCCTTCGTTTATAGAGGTAGTTACGCAGGCAAATCAGGCCGGTTCCATTCCACCTGGGGCAATTTTATGCCTGGCAGGGGGTCCGCGACAAATGGTCCGCCATAATGGTACCCGCTTGTCACATAGTCAATTTCTTTTGGTTCTACACCTCTGCTTCGATTTCGAGATTTTCTTCGTTTTATACTGATACGTTTTTTTTTTAAATTTCTTTTGCAGCCTTAAATCGCTGCGAACGTCAGTGCGTGTTAAGAAATTCGAATGGTTTTCAGTGGGGACCAGTGATAAAAAGAAAAGAAAAAAGAAACAGGAATAGTTTATGGTGAAGAAACTTCGGAATGAAGATCCTTCGACTCGGCATCCAGATCTACGTCTAAATGCCAGGTTAAGGGTATAAACCCGTGTCGGACATTTGTGACATTTATTTCGAACACAAATCGATCTTGACAGCAGCCAGGAGACGATTAGGGACCTAGAAACTGGAGCTTGAAACCCATAGAAGAAACTTCAGAGATTGGTCCAGAATTGAGACTCATTGATCAGAACATGATCCAGTCTATGGAGCTACGGTCGATACGAGAAGTGCGGTTCATCGATCCGATTCGAATTTCATGCTAGAAAGGACCCAAACCAAACCAAACTGGCCCAGTGAAGATGATCTTATTCTCTTTCCCTTGGAACCCTGTCGTGTGGGACCAATGGGCATCCAGCACTGAGAACGTCATTGGACTATACGTGAAATAATACTCTGCCATGTGTCAGGCACGCTTCACCTTCGAATTTCCTGGCTGTTTAGACATCCCATTGACCATAGCGATATAGTGGACACTTGGACATTAAAGATTTCTGTCGTCCTCCACGCCACTCTTGAAGGCTTCACCAGAGTTTGGGCATTCGATAGCCCTTCGATCTCCCGCAGAGTAATTGGAACGTTTCGTCCGATACTTTTATTTTTCCCATAGATATACACCAATGGCGAGCACCGTGAAGCTCTCTTAGGATGGCATCCTGAAGGTCCTGAAGAGAGACCCGGTACACCTGGAAATGTACATGGGGTACACCTTGATGCCCCATAGAGATGCGTAGGCACTTCTTTCATCGTATAACGTTTTCTCGATTCCATTCCCAGCATTTCGACTGGGCATAAATAACGCAGAAACTGCATCCGTACACGTACCGTTCCTATACACGATCCTATGGGGTTTCTAGGAGGCGTGGGCCACAGGGAGCGAGAGAACTTTTCGATGGAAACAGGCCACTTCTTACCAAGAGTAATACTTCACCCAGTCTAACCTGATACCAGGCTCGTTATTAATTTCTATGTTGAAACGTACCAGCCATAGCTAAGAACTGAATGGCCTCATGGTGCTTACTATGGTGTCTAACCAGATCCACTACCAGAGGATGATCTATAGACAGAGTGAGACGTTTTGAACGGTTATCCGTTTCTGATATCTGGGATCGGTGGATCCTTCGATAAACGATCGTTCAGCTTAATCGACGTCATCGATCGGTTGCTTGACGTCGATATTACGGTGACTCTCACAGTCGGGTTCCATGGTACTACCAATGTACAAACCCAATGCTCGACGTCGCGACGCCCGGCTATATGGCTAGCGTCAATGGTATGAGGTTGGAACCCGTTTCTCAAGGATCGGCTCATGATCACTGGCGGTGAACGACTTCGCGGCGCCCCAGCACCCACCACGACTGAATTAATTTGATAAGAGGAACAAAAATATATATCGTTCCGTGAAAGAATTTTTGGCCCCGTGCGCCACCCCCCATCGGCTCTCGGCCTCTTCTACGGGCATCAAGTAGAAATTCAAGTGCCTACGGTACTAAATCATTAGCTATCCAAACATAGAGTGGATGCTGAACGGGGCACCGCTCAAACGTTCACCGCTGGGGTCCGCAGCGGGCGTCGTACAAGCCACGTCCATGCTCAAGGATCGTTCCTACAACACGGCGATACCCAGGTCTCGGTTTGTAACACATTTGTATGAGCAGCCCGCCCTGCTCCTGCTATTAACCATCAGGATCCTTACACGTATCCTTCATCTTGCTTTCGAGAACCTTTTCGCAGGAGTCCTGAGTATGATGATCAGCTTGGTCCCCATGTGAAATACCCATTCAAAATCACCCTTGTAGTATTCCACCGATCTCTCATATCCGGTGTGACCTTTCTAATCGTTCGACCTGGTCCTTTTTTTCTTCAGGATGTCGCAGCACGTGGGTTAGACATGCCCAAGGTGGACTGCGTCGTCCAGTACACGGGACCAGTCTCTGCAAGGGATTACGTCCATAGGATTGGCAGAACGGCACGTGCTGGTACATCAGGATCAGCGACGATCTTCCTGACCCCTTCCGAAGTTGAGTTCGTCCGGATGCTGGAGTCCAGGAGGATCAGGATCAAGCAGGAGGATATGAACGACGTACTGGATAGGCTACTTGGTCCTCTATCCAAGCATTCCTCTTCAGGGGCTGCTGCGAACGCTCTGCAGAACGACTTTGAGACACTTATTCTGGAAAACAAGAAGCTGCACGGCATGGCTTGCAAGGGTGAGTGAGAGGGTGGTCTACGTCCGACAGTGTAAGGGTGTGGAAATGGTGGAATGGCAGTATGGAGTAAGCTAATTCCGTTCGGCACCCCATTCGAATATAAAGTCACCCCATACGGCGTATTATGGCTCTCTCCGCGCACTCGTATATTTACATTACTCGTATAGTCTATGGGCTAGGAGGGATGATCTTGTTTGCCACGCCATGGTTACTCTATTAGGGTCGTTACGGGGAGGAATTTATTTGCTGCAATAATAAATCCATTATGGAACGATGCGAGTTCTCTTGCCGGGATGCCGATGCACCCTCCCTCGACAACAAAAAAGAAATAGAGGGGAAACTCTTGAGCGTCACGTTTACGCACCACCCCGTGTTAAGGAGGTAGGTGGTACACAGAATTGTGACACTCAAAATTCTTCCAGATTTTTTCTTCTCCTTTTAACCCCGTCCTTCGTCGTTTCTAGCGTTGATTTTCTTTTTCAGGAAATGCGGCACAGAAAGAAAAAAGGAGAGAATAACGTGTCCCAAGGTCCTTTTCTCACCCAATAAATCTTCAAAGTGAAAGGCACTATGGCGGCTCGCGAACGCACTCGTACGGCGTCAAGCGTAGCTTTTCACGAAGGTTTAGCCGCGGTTTTCAAGCGGTTAGCGAGTCCCTGATTTGACTGACGCTACACAGTTAACCACTTGACCGTTCCTCAGGCATATATCCTCGTGATTGATAGATTAAACCGAACCCCACTCTCTGACCAGGATTGCACTTAGCGTTAGCGTAGGGTCCGCACCGGTTTAATTTGTCACATTGTTACCGATCGATAGCTTCGACTTTTTCCCCACGTTAAATCACTTCCGGTATCGGTCAAGAGGCGGGATAGTTACTCAAGTAGGAACCAGGCGCCACGATGATGAATATTACCGAGCGCAATAAAAAGCAGCCAGAAATTATCGGTACGATTCAATGGGCTGGATATCATCGTTAAGGTATGTCTCTGCGATATAAGCAGAAACGACCAGCTCCCATTGGCGTAGGTAGTTATTTAGGTACTCACTGAGAATTTATTTAATTCCTGAGCAATGGGAGGTCCGACCCCGGGAGAGCGTAGAAGTGGAAATCTCGCTAATTCGTAACATTATCACCCCAATAGAGCTGAACAGCCCTCAATAGAGCGAGTACAGCTCCATAGAACAACCCTCTGGGCTACGACCCTCGGCACTCGCCACTAAGCTAAGGGATTCATCCACTTTATCCCATATATATGGCTCACACCCCCGTGTTCTATAGCCGTGTATACTCCGTTCGTGGTAACTTATTATCTGCAAGAAAAACATTGCTCTGGAGGTACCCGAAAATTTTCACTCATTCTATAGTCTCTTTAGGATTTTACTAAATTTCCATCGCTAACTCTTCCTTTGTTCCACACAGATTATTGTCTGACGATAATACGGATCTATACTGGATATACTATCTGCACAGCTTGAGGAGAGTTATGCCGAAGGGGTTCTATATTGTTCGCACGCTCCTGGCAGGGGTGCGATGGCAATGGTAGTGGTGATGGTGGTAGGGGCTGACACAATCCAACCACTGAATGTGGCTTCCGCCAAAACCACTTACGCTTTGTGGCGAGAGACTCTTAACAATGCGATACAGGATACAAATACAATAAGACGCAGTTACATCACTTAGGAACAATGCCACCCTGTAGGTACCACACACTCGTTCTACCGCCATAGACGAGATTTATGCGTTAAATGGAGAAAAACATTTTCTTCGTCCCTCAGCAACCTCACGGAGGATCGGTAGGATCGGCAATTGCATCGTGTCCCGATATACCAAGAAAGATTTCATCCCCCTCACGAAGTGGATCTAGAGAAATCGTACAAGGGGTAGTTCGCCAACTCATCCTTTAGATTTACTCGTGATCTATGGGGGTTGGTTGCCCAAACGTCCTGTCCAAGTTACAAGTCGACGCCGCACAGTCTTACCGCAGAAGCTTCGTTACCGGACCAATTTTTTGTTCGCACGACTCCCATCCATCTCTACCATGGTGAACCATAGAAAAGTGTCATGGGCTTCACATGTGTCGAGTTTCTCTCAGGAGCGGCGAACCCTCCGGTTTCTCAGGCGCACGGAAACACGGGGGTTAACTGTTAGCCACAGCACTTGACTCGAACCCCATTAATGCCCCTTAATAGCCCGCTACAGGGGTACACGCCTTACCCCATAGAATCTAACTCGGTAACCTAATGGAATCGCGATTAATAAGAGCATGTATGTACATAGCCCGTATATCCATATTATATACATACTAAGGTCATGGGTCAACCACACGTAATATCGACACCACATTTAAAATTCGCTATGAAATTTTATATATTTTCTATACTGTCACATCCTGCTTCCGTTACAGCCTACGTATCCTGGATACGATTCTACTCCAGTTATCCTCACGAGATGCGGGAAATCTTCAACCGCAAGGAGCTTCATCTCGGCCACTACGCTAGGAGCTTTGGACTACGTGATCCGCCACAGAGAATAGGTGGAATCGGCAAGAAACTCTGGAACGACCAGGACCCAATGCGCAAGCATGACAATAGACTTTCCAATGAAAGGTGAAAGAAATTTTTATTTATTTTCACTCCGTAACGATAATTTACCAGACGTTCATAAAATTACCATTCCTTTTCACGTACAGCTCCCCATGATTTCTTCAATTTTCTTCTGCCATCCTCTTCGCCGAGCTATTCGCAATAACTGCCCATGACAAACTCACTGGTACCAGACGTAGATCCGTGCTGATCTGCTCTTCCACGTAGGACAAGCACACGCGTTATTAATGACGGATTTATGCCTGGCTTGCCAAGCTAACCATTGCTTGGAGCCCATAGAATACTCAGATACACATAGATGGGGCATCCCTCTCGAGCGTCCTGGACACAATCGGTAGGACCGGGATGACGTCAAAATTGTCGTACGCTGTCATATGTCATGTACGACACACATGACACAGTGGACATGTTCCACGCTCGTTGCCAACCATAAGCCATATGCAACTATGGTGTACATTTCACATGAAATTTCCGCGAGTTCCTTCTCTACCCCCCCTACGTCCACATATGTACTCTGTTTAAACTGTATACATATGTGGACTCTTCTCTAGAGTATAGGACTATGTCACTGTATCCTCTCTCTTACATTGGTCTCTCACTTATTCACTTCCACTTTCTCTCTCTCTCTCTCTCTCTCTCTCTCTCTCTAATCTCTACCTACAGTACCTGTCTCCTCATTCTCCCTTTGCATCAGACTATCCATGCTTCTCTCTTCCCTCCAACGCCGCGCTACCCCATTGTTCATAATTATACAATACGGCTATTAAACAGACTGATGCGACCGCCACTTCCGGCCTGGTCGCCCGGCCATTTACGGAAACCGACGTGCGCGCTGTCTCTACTGCTCTACGACGTGCACGCACGGTCTCTCTCTTTTTCTCTCTCTTCTTTCTCTCTTCGTTTCTGTCTCTTTGGTCTCATCTGTGTTTTATATTTCTGTGCGTGAGAGCACGCGGTAAGCTCGTGTAAACAGAGAGAGGGTACCACGGGCTGGCGTGGCATTTAATACGATTTTGAATGGGCGTGTTTTCTGGCGTTCGAACGCAGAAAACGCCTCGTCGCGAGTGACTTTTAATGGGTGAAAGGCGGGCTTCGCCTCGACGCTCCAATGAATCTCGTAGAAGCGCGTCGCGGCGTTGCGTACGCGTCGTTGGATCTTTGCCAGGTTCCTTTTTTTTATATTTTAAGTATTACACCTTTCTTTTTCGTTATCTCTCATTGCTTTTGTCTCGTGAAAATATTTGGTCTGTGTCGCTCGATGAAAAATTAGACCGTGCGATATATATTTTTTTTTTGAATTTTCGCGCCTTTCTCATCCGAGACTAAGCCGGACGTTACGTCGAAAACGGGCGAGAGTAGAAAATTGGCGAGCGACAATTTAGTGTTCGGGGGGGGGGGGGGGTCGGCAATTTTTACCTTGTGAGAAAAACGGTTGATGGTCTCGGGGTGATGATTCGGTACGCCAGTTGGCAGACTCGTCGACCTGGACTCACCTCAGGGGTGTAGCCGTACTTTAAAGCGAATCATTTTTTGTCAAATTTCCATTACCGCGCTGTCCTCGCCCAGGTCACAGACAGCGAGAGCACCTCGACCGACCACATGTCGTTTACGTCGAATTACCGAAAATTGCGGGTTCGCCCTAATGCGACGATTAACCTATGTTCCCTCTTGACGATGCTTTCAGGGCTAAGAGGGTGACCACTGGCAGTCAGAATCCTAAGGGCCGTCCTGGACAACGACAACAGAAGACGGGCTTGCTGAAGAAGGTGCGGATGCTGAACACATCGGAATACGACAGTGGATTGGAACCGATAAAGAAATCTAAAAAATAATTTGCCTCCATTGTCGGTGGGTTTTGAATATCCTGAAGACCTATTTTCAAATCCGTACGGTTGGCTTGCTGCTAATTTTATAAATACTATGTTTCCTTTTTTTTTTGTGTACATAAAGAATAGACAGAAAGATCATCAAAGTGTCATCAGAAAGACTTTCCTGAGTACCTACTCATCCACCTACGTCAGGTCATTGTTCCTCAGTAAGGATGTTCACCGTGTAACTTTCCATGAGATCGCACCTACCAATTGCCCACGTAAACCGGATTACCGTACTAACGGAGAATTCTGCGTACCCTAATAATCTAATCATATGTATATAGTATACCTACTTCGTTCTCATAATTTAATGTCACTAGTTCAGTACCAGAACACCAGGTTGGGCCGCACGAAACCGAACTCACCAATTGGCATAAATGACCAAATTACAAGATTACAACGGGAGTCACAGTTCGAGAGTTCGCCAAGTATACAAAGGAAGAAAAAAAAAATTAGAGAAAACGAAAAGTATATAACAAACTGTCACACGGATATCTGTAAATTTGTATGGCGGGAAATTCAAATAATTTAATATCGCTCGTGGAAGACTTTACGTTAAAGGAAAGAAGAGCGACTGGACATTAGGTTAAAAATGGACCAAGGTACTAAGGACTGGTTTGGTGAGATGGTCGAGAAGGGGATGCAGACTGGCAAGAGAATGGCGAAGCGCACGAAGCGCTGGACGATGATTAATATCGTTGCATTATTTTCCAATTTTTTGCGGTACGATCGTGCGAGCGCAAATTGCTTGCAAATAAAGGCGGCGGCGGTGGCGACGACGCCGTCGTACGGCCGACCGACTCTCCCGACGTCGGGACGATGAAATAACGATAGAGCAAGGGGAAAAGGGTAGCTTTAATTTAATTTAATTATGCCTTCTTTCCTTATGCTTACTACCGTGCTGCTGCACTGCGAGATAGATGGCTCTGCTGTCTTCTTCGGCAGTTGGCCAAACGGCCGACTTGAATTACTGAATCGCGCTCAAGCTGCGAGAATGATTTCCTTCCTAACGCGATAATGCTGCGCATTACTCGCTGAGAATTTCTGCAAAAACTGAATTCGCACGATTTAACCATATGCGGACGTACTTGCGTATTTGTACATGAAATTTTGTTATTTTACGTAGATATAAGGTACTGTGTAGTAAATCAGGGTCGGCGCTTGTAATTGTCAAAATTGTTATGGCTAAGCGATAACCGCGCGTTATGCTCAGCTGGCTCGGACGCCATCTTACCGAACGTACCAGGATCGTCAAGGAAAGTGGAATTTCGATGAAGAAAAATGAATTAAGTAAAAATAGCCTCATTACGGTGAGATGCGCTCAGCTTGAGTCCGATTATTAATACAAAGCATGGGATGCTGCTGATGGCAAAGGGATTCAAGATTCTTCTCGGCTCGACTTTCTTCTTCGACTTTTGTAAGCGTACCGATGTATTCGTGCCTTCCACGTCCGTACAAAAACGTAAGGACTCGTAAGAGGAGACGATTATTAACGGTGATTACCGATTTCCGACCAGTTAACGACTTTTTCGATCGTTTACACTTTTATACTTCGCCTAGCGGCCAGGCGTCCCCGCGCGTCCCTCATTACGACGCAATCGCGCGTTGCTTTACGATTTCACGGGAGAAAATTAGCATCGATCCTTCAGAACGAAAATTCTCGGCAGGGCCGAAAGGGTTAAAAAAGGAAGAAGGGAACCTTGACAAATGAAAAATTGTCGAACGCTCGATTGTTTCGTATCCGCCCTTCGACTCCCCCACTCTTCGGCCTCCGCCCCTTGACCCAGGTGCAGCAGCTAATTTTTTATTGTATTCTTTATCCTCTGGTTCATTTAGGATTCTCATAGGCCTTTACGTGCTATTTTTTATGCTGAAATAAGTAAACGGATCGCAAACTATCGTATTACCTGCACACATATGAATATCGCGCTAAACGTTTAAAAGGGGGGAAAAAAAAAATGAAAAAACGCTCCACTTTACTCGTATCAAAATTTACGAGCGACACGTACCGTTCTATTGCTATCTTGGCGATTTTGTATATCGTTGACATTAGTTGCAGTTAATTGCGGCAATAGAAATAATGGCAGTGATAAAGCTTCCGTTAGAAATATCTTAAAGATAAGCGGTAATGCGTGCAACACGTGTATATCTCGGGCGTTACGGTAATATTTTAAAGTAGCATTGCCGCGAGCTATTTTAATTCATTGCTTTTTCATTATTCTCAATTTTCGCGCTCTGTCACGTTTACTTCGATGGTACAGACTTTTTTGTGTTATTCTTTTCTCACTATAAATTTCTTTACCGACCGTACAACGTATTCTCGTTATTCGCTTTTCGAAAATGCACAACACCACGTGACCCTGATCCTCCGGCAACGGTCTTCTCATTATACGAGGCCACGTCCGCGGGTATAATATTCTCATCGTCGCTTTTCGATTTCACGCTCGAAATTAACGTCAATTTATAACAGGAATTACTGTCAAACAGTCAACTTGACGAGGTAGGAGCGATTCTTTCTAGTTACCATCACGCCTGGAATATAAAGGAAACGTCGAGAACAAAAGGTTCCCTTTGGCGGGAAGAATTCGAACAGCTTGATAATGCTATAGAGAACGTAGACAGTGAAAATGAAGTAAAAAAAATTTCTGATCAATTTTCAAATTCCATATTAAAAGTTTCAAATTTTACCATATCTTGCTTCAGCTTGAATCTTCGGTTTTTTTTTTTCTCATCATTTCAATTCTGCATGTATACATATACGTGCGTTCGGCTACAATCCCGGCAGTTGTAGTTCGTTTGAAAACGCGTTACGATTCTTCTTTCGAAATTAGCATTTTACAGCCGAGATATCCTTTGGAAACGTTTTATTGGCATATCGTGCGAAGAAGCCATAGACATTCGGTTGGGTACCAACGTCGTATACCTACAACATATATATACTGTGAGACTCGGTTCCCCTGTTATATTCTTTCATACATGTATATTGCAGCACTGGTACCAACCGTAACAATCGTCGAGATTAACTGGCCGCCACTGCTTATACTTAAGTTTCCATTCTTAACTCGATGTGTTAATCCCGAATCGATCCGACACCCTTTTGTACCCCCTCTGTATTATCCTCAGTACCTCGACTCTGGCGCCGCCAAGCGGACACGAGACGAATTATTCTCACGAAAGACACAAGAAGTGCGAAAAAGTCTCTACGACGGATTTAATGAAAAAATAATTAACAATGGCTTCCGTTCGAAATTTTTTTTCTCATTTAATCAGTTCCCATTTACGAGCGTTAATTATGCGTCCTTAGGTACATTGCGTGTGTACGTATCAGTCACCGGGACGGATGCTGTGTGTGTAATAGTGAAGTTTAATTATTAATATGAATATACAATGTAAATATATATATATATATATATATATATAGACATGGGTATAACCAAAATAGAAAGTGACGGGAAGAATGAGATGACACGATACGTAATGGTAGATATGGACAAGGAGTGGGGATTGAAAAAAAAAATGAATTAGGCACAGGCGTACACGGATGAATGTAAATTCGTGGGATTATTTTATAGAGAGGAGTTAGATTGTACGGATTGAAATTCAAGGAATAACGATACCCATGTGTATCGCGTATACATTACTTAACCGGGTAATTACAATTAGTACCTGTAACCGACGTGTTAACTTTCCCGGGTGGAAAGTTGCGCGTTAATTTATATATATGTGTATATATAATATATGTGTATATACATATTTGTTAATTGCCTCGGGATTTATGCGCGTTTAACGTCACAATCATCGCGCCAGTCGTTTCACCGATTATTTCCTCCTTTACGGGTGGTAACACCCGGTATATGATTTTTTGTAGCCATTGTGAAATTTCTTAATCCATTTGTAAGGCAATGAGTGTGTGTATGTGTGTATATATATATATATATATATATATATATGTTGTTATATGCACTCAGAGGACGTTAGAAATTCGTGACGTATTGGACAATTAGCTGTTTGCAATTAAGAGCTTTAAATTAATTCGCTGTAAAGAGAGGCGATGAATTGCGATCATACTGGAGCCAGGTAATTGCCCGGATTCTCACAAAGTAGATGAACCTGTACTAACGCTGTTGTTTGAACAATGCGAGTTCCTGTGTGATGATGGCTTCGGTGGGTCTTTGTGTTGGTCGGACTGTAATGGCAACAATTACTTTATTTTACCATCTTCCAGGTTCTCGAGCGAGCAATTTCATTTCCTCGCATTAATCTGACGGCGATCGCGCGAGCCTTTTGAGAAATTCGCACTTTCTTTGCGCTGGTTAATTAATAATTTATCCGTGGAGAGAGAAGAGGTGAAGGATGAAGGGAAAGATATTGATATTTGAGCAATTTTTGAATAAAAAAAATTAAGGATAGGTAATCCGAAATATTTTTTGGAAATTTATTTATGTGTGGAATTGACTTATGGTTTTATGTAAACTGTGTGAACTCGGCTTAATAGACGATTTGCAGTTATTTTTAATGAAAAAATTTTGAAATTTTGAAATACTAGATTTATTTGTAATAGATTATTTATGATTTTTTATTCATTGATTAGTGATTAATTAGTCCTGCAAGAATTATGAGTATGATTGGTGACACATTTTTGCTTATTTTACCTGTTTCGAAGAAAAATTTAGGTGAAGTGGTTTGAAAGAGATTTCGAATTTTTTTTAGATTGCTGTTACTCTAGTTTTGGAGATTAAGAAGGTATTTGGTATTTTTGTTCATTTGGTTGCATAAACTTCCGGTAATTTAAGAGAGAGAGAGAGAGGAATGAACGCTTGAGAATTATTCCAATATGAAAAACTAATTCAGGAGCGTCGCGTCAAAGGAGCCAATTTAAAAAGCCCCTTTCAAGATTATCAGCTCTCGCTTTGGCGACTCTCTCTCTCTCTCTCTCTCTCTCCCCCCTCGCTCTATCCATGTATCTGTCTGTATCTATCTTTCTCGCACTTTCAGAGACTAAGGAGAAAAATTGGCAGAGGAAAAAAAAATACATCGGATTGGTAAACTTCCCAGTAATTCGTCGGTCCCGTCGCTTTGAACCTCTCTTAAGGGGTTTGCAAGTCGTCCATCCCACGGAGGATGATTGACGCCATCGCTCGAAATTTTCTTGCGACACGAAATTATTGCGAACAAGATGAAAAAAAAAGTTTCCAACCTTTTTCCTTAAGGGCGTTAACGTGTACACTGATAACAAGCAGTAGTATACAGATACACATACCGATACGTGGTATTTAATATTTCCGGTAATTACATTAGCTATGAGTTGTTAAAAAAAAAGGTAAAATTAAACATAACATAAATTTATCTTATTGAATGATTGCTCGACACAGGTCTTAAAACAAGGTGATTTCGTGTAGAGCAATCTTTATCGCAAAGAAATAAATTTCCTAGTCTCTACGCCTGTGGCAAATGGCGGAACACTTTCTATAAACGCGAAATGGCTTTATTTCCCTATCATCAGACGCGAGTCTGAGGGCGAAATGCGCCATCGGGCTTCCAAATTGAAGAACCCGCCACGAACAATGCACATATATAAGTCAGCCGCAAACACTTTAGGGACGCGTCATTAACTTACTGGTTATATTATAACGTTGGCCTGACTGCTTTATAAATAAGGTCGAAACAGTGTTAAAGTTCGTATTAGTTTATTACGTGCTTTACCACACTGTTTTCGTACCTCGGCCCTATGCATTTTCAGGGCCGCGCACCGCCCCTGGCGGCTATTAGCCGTACTATCTCGCCCCGTACGAAAAACAGTGTCGAGTATCCCTTCTACGATATTAAACTTAACGTAGGCAGCGCCCGAGGGACTTTTACTCGTCGTTCCCTCAAAGGATATAAGTGCAACGCGGTTTCACCGGGCTCACCGAATTGCCAAGGAGACTCTCGTGACTCGGCAAAGCGTAACTCTTCCAGACTCTTTTGAGTCGTAGCACGCGAGCGCACATGTCGACAGATGGCCGATTGAACTCACTTACCGTCATCGGCAGCTTCATCGTTCGACTCTTGAAAACGAAAAAAATTTGACTGTGCCTCGCGTCACTGGAAAAGAGTCTCGAAAATCCCTAAATAACGACGAGTCACACGTGAGACGTCAGCATCATTCCGTCAAGGTAAGATATCGCATGTGCAAATTCAGTGCTCCTACGAATGCACACGGTGCAAAGGTGAAAAAGATGGTAGCGTCATCGCAGCGCCGCCACGCGGTTCAATTAGCGAAATACCGGAATTACCAAGGGAGGACTTGGCGATAATTGAAGGAAGTGTGTGCGCCAGGCACGAGGTGCGTTACGCGCTTACCGTACGCAAAGCCACGTTGTATACGTATACGTATAGTAACCTACTCACACCGTGCCCTTAGACGTTTGATTAATAGCGTTAGCGCTCATTGGTCACGCTACTAATAAAGGAGCGTTCACACGTATTAAACTCGCGCCTCTGCGCGCCACGTATGCCGGCTCGCTTGCCCGAGTGGCGGCCTCATATAACGAGGGAATGGCGTGCTTCGCTCATAATTGAGGCGGGCAGCTACAATCCAATCGCTTTTAATCATTCGAATTCATCTCGGGCCGCGCGAACCTGCCACCACCATCAAGTATTGTGACGCTAAAGGCATTTACGTATGTAGATATGCATATGTATATATATATGTATATATGCGGGTTCGCATAAGTAATGGACTACTGCAGAAAGTAGGGGGAATTAAAACTTCTTTTTTTTTTTTTTTTTTTCGAAAAATAGACCGAATAAACGAAAACCCCTTTGGGGGATGGTTTACGTACGCTAATTAATTCTACTAGGTATACTGTAAGGGGTCGGAGCATTCAGGCTGGTTGGAACGGGACAAAACCCAAAATGGCGGAGATTACGCGAAATTATGCAAATACTTGGCATTGTAAAGTCGCGCGGGGGTTTTTCGTTTTATTGGACGGGCCCGCCGGTATCCTCGGTCGTATAACCGAAACAAAAGCTTAGCTAACGCAGAGACAAAGGGTAGGGAGAAGTAGATCCTCTCCCGGGGCACACATGCAACGGATTTAACTGCTTCCCGAGGCATTACTCTTCCTAACTTTCTTTATATTATGTGTTCGCGTATTTCGAGTCTGGCGAATATTTGCTTGGGATTGAGATAGTGCAAAAAATAGTTATCGAAAATTAACGGTTTTTTGAATTTTTGAAAAAAAAAATTTTAGTCAGGCCATGTATTGGAATGTACAGTTAGGCTATACACGTCGGTTGACGGTACCGGCGAATTTTATGACACGTCACTGCACCGTCCTTGAGGTGACGATTTTCTATTCTCATCTTTGTTCGTGCATTTTAAAGGTGACAAAATCCCTAGGAAAACCACTTTGCCGCGTGGTGGGGGCGGTGGCTTCTAAGAACTTACAATTAATTAATTAACTTGAGGCACCCTTCGTTAATTTGCGCACCAAGTCAAACTTAATTAATTACCCTTTTGGATGATGGCGGGGGGTAGGTTAGGAACCACCAAAGCCCACCCTCGTCCTTGTCAATTGAAAGGGCTATACCTACGACAGTTTTGTTCCCACCTTTTCTCTTGGGGCGTTATCAATTAAAATTTTATGAAAGGAATCTTGCGCGACGTGCGTCCTTGAGGGATGAAATTATCTATTAAATTTTATATATGATAAATACACATACTTCGATCCATTGCGTTTTCTTTGAAAATTTAAAGCTTTATATGTGTATATATGTATGTCAGAAAATTTAACTCTGACTACGCCAATGGTACCCGACGAAGTGCCACTTGACGTAGAGGCTATTAATTACAAAGCCGACGCCATTGTGTCCTGGCATTGAAACGTCGATAACTTTTCTATTATCCTTCTAACGGGGATTTAGGATTGTACCAGACCCCTTCACGAATTAAGAATCAAGAATCCCATTGCACAATTGACTGGTGTATTGAAAATAATTTTGCACAAGTTTCCATCAAAAAATTCTGATGGCTGCTCGATGAGGATGATCCATTAAAAATTTTTTTTATCACTATTATCTTTCTAACGGGGATTTAGAATTGTACTAGGCCCCTTCACGAATCAAGAATCACATTGCACAATTGACTGCTGTATTGAAAATAATTTTGCACAAGTTTCCATTAAAAAATTCTGATGGCTGCTCGATGAGGATGATCCATTAAAATTTTTTTTTTCCCACAGTTGTGAAAAGGACTGGTAGCCTGGTCCAGACTACTGATGATACCGCTTTCGCTAATGAACGTCTTTTGATGATCCTTGAGGAACTGTCGAAGATGAACCATAGATATTAACAGCCTCGTACCAAGTGAGTATCCGAGATTGTAATTAATCAATATTACCATCGACAATGGCCATTGTCAAGAGCCATTGTTACAGTTTACTACTATTCTCTTTGCGGGAGATCGAGTGCATCTATCTGGCATTGTGCCTTTAATTGTATCGTTTAATTATGCCTTGGCAGCGCCAAAAAAGGAGAGCAGCGCCATTAAGAGGATCGGTAGTGATGAGAAGTAAAAGTGATATTCCTCGCGAACGGGCGAGCAGCCAGAATAAATCGTCGGTATGGTAGTCGATATGAGAATAAATTCCCTTGATCTTTTTTTTAGCGTCATCTCAACTCACCTCTCCGTCCTGGTCCATCCCCACCAGATGATCATCCGGCACGATGTGTAATTACGGACAATCGCAGGGATCGTTATTAACCCTTCCCAAATGCGAGTTCCAAATCTTGGACGTCCATTGTCCGCTCTCATTCATTACTGGAAGAGCGTGGACCGGGATGCTGTGGTTAGATGGCTGAGAGGAAGAGAATAAAAAAAGCAGAGTGAGAGACAGGGATTTTAGGGTAGAAGAAACGTTGAGTTAGAAAAGGCTGGACCTGGCTACCGTGAACGGACCAACTTCTGACCCTCGGCAGCCGAACGTCAAAAGCCCTCAAAAGGACCGCCATGACCCGGCCCTGTCCAAAGCTCATTTGTTTCCGGCAACGCTCGAGGACTGACCAACCGACGCCCTCGAACGCCGGGACGCCGTACTGAGATTCACAGGATGGAGCGTCGTTTTATGGCTTCTGAAATTTTACAGTATGCACATTGAGTATAATTACATAAAGATATTGTCTAGACAAATAGATAATTTCTTATCAGTATTATTCAAACAATTGACTACTGTCCGTAGATAATTTTCGATAAAAATTATATCGATCCAAACGGGCAGATTCCACTCTTGTAATGCCCGTAGGATGCTATTGATTTTTTCATCTTTGTTAAGGCCCCCCTCACCGCCCTAAGGCCCATCTACAGCATAAGGCCCAGCTTCGCACGCCTTTTTGTTTGCTCAGCGAGATTGCCTGGACTCTTGCACGGAAATTGACCGAAGATTGCGGCCGACCGACGTTTGCTCTGCGGCCTCGAGGCTTAACGTTTGCGCCACCGCAAAAATATCACTGACTATTCTCCTCTCTTTTTCTTCTTTTATTCACATTTTTATTCGACCCGCTTTACCATCTCCATAACGTACCCTGCGAAGTAAGTATATCCACCTGGGTTTCTTATTTCGACTCTCATTCCGTTCTTACGTCACTTCCTCTTGGATCCATTTACTTGAAAACATCCAAACGTCCGCATAGCCACGCTGACGTCTACTTTGTCTCTGCAGGTTCATGAGTACCCAGCTTTACCTTAAGGTACGATAAATTGCAGACGACGCATACACCACTATTGGTAAAGGACCCTACAAAGCTAATAAGCTTAACCAATACGCCAGTGACTCCAGTCTCCTTCCTTGTAGAATCTGATCGAATCTGATGGAGCGAGCACGTAGCTAACCACCCAGAGTATTATGTGTCGAAAAATATTCAAGAAAACCTTTAGCGCACTCTCTGTCAAGAAAAGGATAATGGCATCCTGTCCAAAGACGGATCAATGATTTACCCACGTTATGATCCGCATTTAAAAAGTTATGCTCCACACAGCATCCCAAAGAAATGATCCAGTACCGATCTTCCTTGGCATGGACCAGTGATACTTCCAAGGATGTAAACTCTTTGTTCTAAGAAAAAAAATCTTCGCCGATGCCATACACGTATAACCGTTGTACGATTAAAAAATCAAATCGTCCGATCGTATCGATCGCGTGAATTTATCGGAATTAATCAAAAGTTATCGCAGCGCATCGATCGTATTACCTACTGTGCGAGTATCGAAACAGGAATCGTATCGATGTGAGGATCGATTGCAGGATCAGTCAGTGCTCAGTCGTATATGAATATACAGCGGTTAGGGCTGGTAGGTATAACTGAGACAGGCGATCGAATTACCATAAAACGCCATGATTAACGCAAGGTAAACGAATATAACGCCGTAAGACCGCAGCGTGTTCTGTAGCAGTTAAGTGTGCCCGAGGCATAATTTCCTGTTTGTATTTGTATGGGGTACCGATATAAGCTTTGTAAGCAATGCGAACAGTATATACATATATCACTATACATACGTGTACAGTCACTGTCGCGTACAGACAATCAAAGTGCTCCAAGGGTGGGAGGTTCACGTATGTGAGCCGATACGGTAGGACACAACATATGATACATATGGGAACGTTAGCTTTGCGGTTTGAAGCCCGTAGCGTGTGGTACCCCTGGATCTATGGCGGGTTCGACGTTGTATAAGGACAAGAAGACAGGAACGGTGTCGAGTGACTGATGTGACCGAGAGCTCAAACGGCATTACGTAAGCCCGAGTGATGATTGGTATACGATCGGTTACAGTGCTCATTGCGGCAAGAACCGCATTCCGATAATTAAATCGTGTACGATTAAAATTTTAAAAAATTTTATTCATCCTGCGTTCGATTAATCGTACAGAATTAATCGAACGGGGGTCGACTGTTGTTTCGACTATGTACATATGGGATTTGACGTTTGACCTTTTTGTAAATGACTTGTTTCTTAGGGGTTGGTACCCTGGCTGTTTTGAGGTTAGACTGGGTACTTACATGGCCTGACGGTAATGCTTTAGAGTCAATGCAATAATATATAGCGAGCTCGGGTAATGACAATAATGATGGCTGGAAGACTTCAGCGTCAGGCTTGAACATTGCTGCGAGTCAGAGCGAGACAGAGCTACGTTCATGTATTAAAGTCAGAGAGAGATACGTGGATGAGATAGAGGAGAGAGTGATATCCCACTGATGCTTCCCATTGTGGGGTATTATCTGAATTGCAGGCCTCGCCGTAAAACTGCCTCTGCTCACGGGCTGACCGGCTGGTTATTGTTGTTATTTCAATTAATGTACATTCCCATCCTGCATGAGCCAACGTATGTGCTTGACTTCGTGTGCATCTCGTGATTGATAAAATGATAGCGTCCTGTATAGGCGTGTGATGGAAGAGTGTGGCCAGGTGATATATATATACATTTTTTCTTAGCAACCTACACAAATAGTATATAGTTTATATGGAGCTGTAATGTAACTAGGATATATTGCTATAAAAATTCCCTAGGACATTCACTAGCCTGTAACGAAGATCTCCTGTTACTCTGCACTGGCTGTCCTTAATGACGTAAAGGACAATTACGACTTGTCGTGCATCAATGTGAGTAAACAATTTTTTTTTATGTGGTTTAAAAATACGTTACCTGGTCCAAAGGTATTTTGTGTGTACCTGTTGGCCATACTTGTGGATGGGGCTTTCATCAGGGTCTGAAAACCACCCCCGTTCATCAAACAGGAGTAACAAGTGTATATACCAGGTACGTTGGGTTAGACGGGAATAAAATTCCTCAAGGCAAAAACGGCAACCGGGGACCAATTTTTCATTCGTCCTCTCGGTCTATTTGGTCCGGTTGTCCCGCCTCGCTACCAACATTTCTGTTTCAGCCATGGCAAAGCATCCATCATGCGTGCGCGGGGTGGTTGCAGGGTTCCTTCGCCTCTATAAAAACTTAATTACCTTCATTAACCGAGAGAGCTCCCGAGCTGATCCTGCCGCTCGATCGCTACCGAAACGACGTGTGTTGTGTTCATTAAGGGTTTGCCTTGAGCTTGCACGTATGAGTCCAGGTCCAAGTAACTAGAGGGACGTTCGACTCGCGTGATTTTTTTGAAAATTAAAAATACGAAGGATCTATTAAAAATTCAAAAAATTCTTACGTCGATGTAATTCCCTTGGAGATCCTATAGATGTCAATACAGCCAATCAGCGACAATTATATAATTTCCCTTGACGCTGGTTGGCGCGACCGTCGCTATTATTTGCTTCTTATTTCCTTTTTCAAATTATGACGGACTCGTGTACTTGATTATGTATGTATCTTAGTATGGATCTCCATGTGGATGCTGGCGGATACGCATGCAACCACGGTAAATCGACGATATTCCACAATGCTCCTTAATGACTCGATCGTGCCGCCAAAGCCTCTTTGTGCCTCTCGACATTTTATTTTTATATTTTACCACACGGGGCACCCTATAGCTCGCTATTAATTGCCACGGTTCTGCGCCAACTTTGCCGCGAATCCATCTTGCCGTTGATATACGGGACGGTGGCGAAGGGGATGAGAATCATTCTAAAGGGTTAAGAAAATAGAATGAGAATTGTTTCTACGTTGTCTGTACTTAGTGAGTTGGTAGATTTTTTCAGGTCTGACGAACGATTTTGCAATATCGGTACTCTGTGCAAACACTGGATAAAGAATGTGTATGGAAATCATAAAAGAAGAAGTAAGGCAAAGCCAAACTACTGTTGATACGTTCAGTGGCAACAGGAGCGAATATCTAACATAACCTCTTTTGTCGGCTTCCTGCATATACGGCATGGATATTTCAGTAGCAATCATATCGGTAATTTCCCAGCTTGATTGTCCCTGACCGCAGTCCTGGGGTTACTTATTTTATATTCCACCCTTATTCGGCCAATGATAAATTCTAACGGACGTATCGTGGTAACGGCCGGCGCCATTGGAGCTTCGGTACGCTGTGCCAGAGTGCGAGATCAAAGGATCACCATAAACGATCCAATCAGTCGAGTAATTCGCGAAGATTGCGTGGAATCTGAGGATTGGTGGTGGGCGAAAGTGCTACCGTGCAGGATCGGGATTGGTGTCCTTGAAAAATTGTACGTTACTTCGGGGAAAAGATTTATACGTATATATGTGGATTCCTGTGGGATGAAATTTTTGTTTTTTTTCTTAATTCTATTTTTTATTCCCTTACGAAAGATTAAGCTTGCTTCGTTGTATCGTATGGGGATATGGTTATTGAATTAGGATGATACAGTGTCTTATGTCCTCGACGATTATCGGTCAAGAGTGTTTTAAGATCATCGCCAGTACGCACACGGTCAATTAAAGATCGGGATCGTCACCTGGGACTTGCGTATCGGGTTTCCGACGTGGGAGGTCTGCGGGATCTCTTCCAAGACGATGAGCCCGTGGAACTCTCTAAGAGGCTTCCATTCCATTCTCGATACGAACCGCGGGAATTTCGAAGCTTAAATCGCTTGACAATTTTACCATTGGAGTACCATCCGCATAAGGTAAGAATAACTAACAGTAAATTGTGTTGAGAAAAAATTTTGAAAAATTATACGTAATTACGGTAGAAAAATATTTTTGATTCTTATAGCTGTAGTTTTTTCAAATTTTAAGTGATCGCTTTTTATGCCTTTGTTATTCCTCGGTAATTGGTCCAATCTCGAATCTGAAATGTACTGTCGTACGGGTAGAAACCTAACCTAACCGTAGTTAACTCGAGGATGATGTCCAGAAGAAGCAAGAGACGAATTCGGGTGCGACGAGGCGAGAAAGTCCCTCGTACAAACTGGAAAGGACAACCCTGGGGCGTAACACGAGCCGACGATCATCTCGTGATCCTGACACGAGGACGAAATCGAGATTCAAGATCGTCACGAACACCTCCGACGACGGCACACTCGTTTATTAAGCGAGACCGCTCCTTTCAAAAGGACCAATGATCGAGAAGCGTCGGGTTGTCACAAACGATTAAAATATTCTGGGGCCCAATCTGGGGGAACGGTAAGGCCCACGAGAATAGTCGGTAGCTGTCATTGAGTTTGGTGGAATAAAAAAATTAGAGCTATGGAAACTCAAAACAGATTCTAGGTGGTACTAATTAAACGTAGATACCATATAGGGTAATCGGTATTATCGATTAAAATATTCGAGGGCCCAGTCTGGAGGGACGGTAAGGCCCACGAGAATACTCGGTAGCTGTCATTGAGTTTGGTGGAATAAAAAAATTAAAGCTATGAAAATTCAAACTAGGTGGTAAAAATTAAACGTAGATACCATATAGGGTAATCGGTATTATCGATTAAAATATTCGAGGGCCCAGTCTGGAGGGACGGTAAGGCCCACGAGAATAGTCGGTAGCTGTCATTGAGTTTGGTCGAATAAAAAAATTAGAGTTGCGGAAACTCAAACTAGGTGGTAAAAATGAAACGTAGATTCCATATAGGGTAATCGGTACTATCGATTAAAATATTCGGGGGCCCAGTCTGGGGGAACGGTAAGGCCCACGGGAATAGTCGGTAGCTGTCATTGAGTTTGGTGGAATAAAAAAATTAAAGCTATGAAAACTCAAACTAGGTGGTAAAAATTAAATGTAGATACCATATAGGGTAATCGGTACTTGTGTACTTGACTTAAAATGTTTTTATATCGCTGTCGACGATAATGCTGGGTACACACTGTACATTTTTACAAGCTCAAGGAAAGTCCCTGAAAATTATATACTAACTGCTCGAACGACCAATGCCTCATCATTTAGTTTGGTTTCGCGCTGATGCGAATTTTCTTGGAGAAACACGCAGGACGAAACCGTGAAAAATCGTTGAAGGATCGTAACTCGACCGGAAAAGTCTCTGGAGCCTTGTAAACTCGGCTTTATGAAGGATGCGGCTTAATGGACCTAGAAATTGTCCCCATGGGAGTGGCGGGATGGCACAAAAGATCGGCCAACGAAACGACCGGTCCTCCTCCACCTTGTTGACTAAATAAAGGATTGCAAATTTTCAATTCTAATGGTTTCCAATGCACAGAGTCACTTTTAGAGACTATAGAAAAATTCTCTGACTAACGGTTTTGCAATTTGTCACACGAAATTATTCAAAGACTCCATCGGCAATATTACTACACGGCACTACAGATACGTATATCCAAAACCGTCTTTGAGTATTTACCTAAAACTTGAAAATTGTATGTTTAAATTAATTTTCCGTATCTTATCCTTTTTTTTTCGAGTATTTTTTATTTTTCAATCACTCTTTATTTTTTATTTCAATTTTATCTTGGTACGGTACTGTATATACGTATGTATCTACTATGTACTTGCATGTTACGGTCTGGTATGTTGACTGCATACTGGATGGATAGACAACATACGGCCGTCTTGCTTTAATAGATAGAAAGATTATGTTGCAATTGGCAAAGGGATAATATTTTCTTCTCTCAGTGAAGGAGATTAGTATAAAATTACAGAGACTCGAGGTATACGTGCCTCCGCTACGTATCGCTTGGTTTCGTTGGGTTCTCAAGCGCTGCCAACTGCAGGGCAGATGAAGGAGCGAGATAGTTGACAGTCATTTGTCAGATTAACGGAGAACCACTGCTCACAGATGTCTCCGCCTAATTAGGCGGACTGAGAGGTAAAATTACACGTTTCGGAGCATCTGAAATGAAACACAATTCATTACCGTGGCTCCCTTTAAAGCTCGATGCGCGCGCACATACCTCATTCTACTCTCTGACCAACTACTTTTCAGAAGGATAATTGGGGTTTCATTTGCAGCTGCGAGATCGAAGTGGAATCGAAAAATTGGAAGTGGTTGTAAATATTTTTGAGGGAAAAAAAAAAGAGAAAATGAAAAATCAAAATAGAGGGGCGAAGATAAAAAGAGGGTCCCTAGTGGTATAATCACCTGTTTCTTTATGGGCGACAATGAAATAACCTGTCGAAAAAATCGAAATGAAAAATCCATAAAGTCCGATCCGAAGAAAATCGTTAGATACCAGCAGGTAAGATAATAGAGAGGATTTAAATGGGAGACCCGACTAGAGAGCACAAAATCACCAAGAGGTGGTTACCTTCGAGACCGTTGTTTACGCGGCGGAAACGGGCTATAATCAGTGTTGGCTGCGCAAAACCGCAAGCCTACAATATTACTGTCATTTCCACTGGGAATGAGCAAGTCCGCCCTCGCAAAGGGAAAGGACGATCAGACCGAAATTAAATGAGGGAGATCATCGCCTCGTCACTCCGTAGCAGTCAATTTTACAAAAGCTTCTCCAAGAAACCAGCCAATCGAGTAGATTCCAGACGGACGATTGAACCGAGCCTAAAAATCTAATCGTTCTTACACTAAGCACCGACGCAGTCTGACGACAAGGTTCATAAAAGTGTCACCAGTGGCGCTGGTGTCTCTACAAGCATCCCGCAGCAGTTCCGGTAATAATGTGCGGTGCGTTGAGAACGATGCCTTTTACTCTCGTCACTCTTTGCTTTAATTTATCGTTTTATGGTCCTTTCGAAGCCCAGCTCAGTGCTCCATACACAGTGTAGCAACAGTAGTAGTCGTCAGTGGCACCGTAGCGAGCCGAGGGGCCGGAGAAGAGGAAGGCCGAAGTGGGCCGAGCGAAGAGACAAATGAACCGCGAAACAAAGGACTGGCGTGGGGCGCAGGGCGTGGCGCTCGGCGTATTAAGCCCGCAACGCGGCATTGTCGGGCTCGTGTTATTGTTGTAACCACCGGGGTTAACTTAATTGGATTTAAGTCGAATTGTTTGCGCACCACACCGCACGTTGGACGGACGTAGGATCTTCTTCAAGTTGGAAAAATCAGTGTCTATGCTTCTCGCCTCAGGATTTCACCAAGAATCTAGTATGCTACAGTGCCATATATGATGGCTTCCTAACCTCACAATTTCAATCCTATTAGCCATAAAGTGCCACGTATGCACTTTCGTACGGGTAAGTGTCTTTCTTGTGCACGTATACAGATCTCACCAAGATCATCGGATGCCACGGAATAACCACTGCTGTTCTTTTCACTGGCTAGAGGGAACTTCCCCATGAATGTAAAAGGTGAGAAGGTGTATTCGAACAGTGTGTAATTAGAGTTATTACTTTAACAAGCCGGTTACCGGTAGAAGCAGATCCATCGGGGAACCATTGTTAGCTGCTAATGCAAGACTTCTTTGCGTCATAAAGGCACAGCCCAGTGCTCGCATTTTATTTCGTCTCTGTTTACTGCAGCCAAGGTAACTCTAGATGCACTGATAAAAATGATTGCAATGAAGAAAATTGATTTAAGATTTTTTTTTTCTTTCTTTCGCGTTCACGATCTCTACAAGATCACGAGGCTGTAGGGTCTCTTACTTCGTACGAGGGGCTCATAGGAATTGACTGGCAATGTGTCAACTAAAGTCCCGTCCGCATGAACGCTAGACGAGCGCAATGGGCCGGATAAATCCTGGACGTGTTTCGCAAAGGAATTTTCGACGCTTCATTAAGTCAGGCTTCTCGCGCTGCGACGCTGTCTCCGAACTTGAGTTTGACAAATTATTTCTTGCGGTTTTACACCCTAAGCTAAGCTTGGAAAAGTCACGGGAAAATATCATAACTCCTGCTGCAACGGACTTCGCTGTATTCACGGCAGTACCAGTTAGGTTAGATTGCAAATATATTATAGCAATACGGTGAAACAGTCTGTCTGGGCCCTAGGTAGAATGTAATATTTGCTTTTACATTTGACAGAATGTAATATTAGCCGACTGTACCGGTAGAAGCGGCTCGTTCACGTCCACACTATATATACAATATCTCCGGTATAATATGAAACTTTTATCGGATTATTTTTGTAATTAAAATTAACAACCGGCACGCTGCCAAATTAGCCTTCTAATACCCCGGAGGAATGACAAGGTGGGGGATAAGATAGGTAGAGATAGGGCCCACTGTAAGAAAAGGGAGAAGACTCCCCTTTCCCTTAGTCGCTGTGGTAGTTAAAAGATGGCAGTGCTACCATCATCAATAAGTGTCACGGACTTATGTATTCACTTTATACACAAGACCATTTACTACATAGCGCCTTAATTATCCCAGCCATTCTTTTAGCGTGCCACTGACGAGCACGTAACCATCACAGATATCTCGCGATTTATTTTTTATCAACCCCCTCGGAGGGTAATGTAAAAAAAATTGGAAACAAAAAATATTTTTAAAAATCTGTGTAAATTTTTTAATTTTTTTTTCTCTTTCGCTCTAGCTTCACTCCCGCTCCGTTTTCTACACCCTCCAGAAGGATCCTGTATACAAGAAGCGGTCGGATTAGCGGTGGAGTTCGGTAGCCGAGACAGCGGCTAGCAATCCCTAGCTCGTTGAAATGATTCCACTTATCCGCGACGGGGAGTCCCCAAAGAATCCGCGTCGGACAAAGCGGGGAATCGAAGGCACTCGCCACGGGACGTCCGGCTACCGAAGATATTTCATTTACCAGGACAAAAAGTTCCGTTCCTCTCGAAGATGGTCCCCTGCGCCTCCGTGCCACGGCAGCCCAATTCCTCGTGAGTATACGCCATCTTGAACCGAGCGAGGAATTCGAATTAATATTCGGCGCTGACATACGAAATTACAGGCAGAGGCCCCGTTGCCGCCCGCCAAGAAACAAATGAGCACCGATCATCTTGTCCGGAGCGACAATGGCCATAGGAACCGGCCTGAACTCACGGGGCTTCATTGTCGTTATCCCGTTTGAGCTTTCTCGCTTCGTTTTCACTCGGTAATCCTCGGCTCGACCAATTTGGCTACCGATTTTTATACTAATTGCATATCGCTACGTTCCTACTCGGAATTGAACTGCTTAAACCGATATTGACTGTGTGACTCTTATTATTATATATCTTTTTTACGGCTGACCATGTCGGCCGCTTTCGTAATACGAGTTACCGGTTTGGCTTTGGTACTCGTTTCGGTGTCCTTTGAGGATTCATCAAAGATCATTTGGATCTACGATTAATCTTAAACGATCCAGCGCCATGCGGATAATTATCCCGGTACAAGGTCAGTCGAATCTTGTGTCAGTTTAATTTGACGTTTGTCACGTGGTCACTTTGTTTCAGCATCACTTGCCAATATTCAAGAGATAAAGGACGAGAAGATTTTACGGGTCTCGTCGTTACATCACGTTGAAGTCACTGGCCAGGATTGAGGAATTTCAAGATTCGTATACCCGCTGCGAGTGCGAGAGAGACAGACTTATGGGTACATAAGCGTAAATTACAGGTACTTTGTCAAATTGACCCTATTATGACATCAGTTTTGAGTGTTTCTAATTTGAGTATAATTTGAAATATTGAAGTACTTTACTACCCAGATAAAGAAGTCATTCCCAGAGCAGAAAGAGTCACCAAGTCGAAATGCTAAAAAGTTCACGAGTGAGAAGTCAAAAAAAAAAAATAAAAAATAAAAGTCAAACTCCAATGATCCCACGACCGAGAACGGAAACTCTTCTCACCTGTTTAAAGCGTCGGCCATTGTCCGCGAGATAATTTGGTTAAAGTAACTAATTGTTCGCCCTTTTCAACTCGCCGCTTATGATGCCAGGAGCGGTCCCTTTGTCGTAATTAATAGTCCTACTCACAGGACCTTACTTCTGCCTAAATGATTCCTCATCCATCTTCCTGCTCCAGACTCCCGAGCCCGACGTGGTGCTCTGCGCTTTTCCACGAAAACACGAGAAAGAAAACAAGCCGGCAGAGAGTGCGAGCGAGACGGCGATAGACATTGGCCAAGAGGAGCGAGAGAGACAGAACGTGAGATCCAGCGAACGAAATAGACCACGTCAACGGAAAACGATCCCATCATGTAAAGCGTTGTCGAAGTTACGATCAAAAACTCGAGGTTCAACGTCGGCCATTTTACCGTCCCAGACTGTCTAGCCTCACGGCGTACAAACACCGGGCACGGAACCAACAAGCCGTATGAGTAAAAGGTGTCAGAGGTTGGCCGCGCGTCTGGTTCCACGGCTGTTGGCAAGTTAGTTAGTTAGTGGAATATGGTCTCCGATTAGGCCCTCCAATTGCCACATCCGCAGGAAGGACGTGCAGGTAACAATTTCAAGTTCTCAGTGGTTCTCATAGCGGTCGGTGCGCATGCGCACAACGTCGACTTCCATGATGGCAAATAATTTCGTTTAAAAACAAACGTCAATATATATATATATATATATACAACGGCGAATAGTAAGTGGTCCCAAAATTGACCAAGCATTATACCTTGCCTATAGTCCATTTGAAAATGACTTTCGGATACGGAAGAGCGATAAGGCCCCATTTCTATAGACAGAGAATACGGGTTTTACAGGCTATAATTGTCTGGGCCATATGCCCCTCGTGTTTAGAAGCTTCGGACAACGTGTGCTCGACGAAACGTTTCCATGCTGAATGTACGTAAGGGAGAAATAAAAAAAAAATGAAAAATATATTACTACGGACAGTTTGAGCTCTTGATCTACGGATAGCGAGGAGATAATATACTAAGCAGTTCCCATTTACTCCGACGTTCTCACCCGTTTATGCTTCGCGTTCTAATTATAATATTTAAATTTTGCCGCCATGTGCGGCCTAACTACCCTTAAGCGTAATGTTACACCTACGTGCTCTACAGTCCTGTATGAGAGTGACAAAAAGAACCGTATACTAAGTGCAGTAATTTTATGGGGTAAATTAGCAGAGAGAGAAAAAAAAAACTGTTGGCAAAACATTCGTTGGGTATCGCGATGGCGATAATTCATTAGCTACTAGATAACAGATATGGACTCGTTGCTGGCTAGTTTTCATAGTAAAACTTTGATGTACTATCGCGACAAATTATCCGTTCGTGTTTTTCTGTCACGTACTATACATATATATTTCATAATATACTGTATATTCTTTAGAGCAGATTTAACTATAGTTAAAACACGTATTAACAGTAAGGCTTAGGCACTATATGTAAATGTTATTCTTATGAAAAAAATCGCTCCGTGCGATTGTCGCGGGATATGTGAGTTGTAAGTGCTTTCGTTGTAATTGTTTGGGGTGGCGAGCAACGAATGAAATTCGTTGATAAGGTGATATAGAAATATCTGTTGATATATAAATATATATATATATATAGTCAATATATCATAAATAGTATCTGGACGAAAATATCTGTTGATATATAAATATATGTATAGTCAATACATCATAAATAGTATCTAGATGAAAAGCAGATACGATCCGTCATCGTGAAAGCGACCATCGACAAATCTCTATCAGGAAGCAATGACTAGGAACACTTGACACTGGATAATGACGGTGTCATCGATAACGTCACCCCTCACGCAAATCGACAGGTTCGTCACGGTTGTTTGACCTTCGGTTATTTACATGAGAATTACGTAAATCCAAGCCTGAAATTCTGAAGAATCATCGATATCTAAACGGTGACTAAATAACAATCGATTACCCGTCGATGGATATATTTTTTATGTATTTCAGGTAAAATCATTTATTGATCCGATTCGGTACGCAGTCCTTTTTTTTTTCCTTATCAATTTTCATATTTAATCACTTTTTTTTTTAAGTCAATGCTCATGCTACCAAAGCTCGACATTGGTAGCCGCGCATAATGCGCGCTCACCGACTCGACTCGGGCCGACATAAAACACTCACGCGAAAGCGAGTAACACGCGGGCAGTGCCGGAAGTGGGAGCAATTAACGATATAAGTGGTCCGCTGGTCTCCGCGGTAGATAAAAATCAGGCTAACGTCGAGTCTAGCAGCTCTTTCTTGCCACCCGGTATATAGATCAGACTTTGATAATGGCGCGAGAAGGCAGGTGCCTTTTGGACACATTATACGCTCTTATTCACCTTCCCTCGTACGTTTTTTTTTTACCGCTGTTACTTCACTCACGTCTTTTACCACCATCTCCTTTGCTTCTGGCTGCTATTACAAGGTATATATGTGTATATTATATATATATTTTCTTACTAGCCTGTCAGTCCTGCCATCTTTCCAGATAGACAATTCGCTACGTTTGACCATTACGTTAGTCCTACTTGCATATAAGTGTGTCTATTGGCTTTGACACCCGTCAATGTTTTTTTACCTACTCTCTTTTCTTAATAGAAATTTTTTCTTTATTCTTCATCAGATTTGTCCATTTTTTTTATTGTATTGATTTTTACAATTTTTTTTTTTTTTAGAAATTAATTGGTACCTCCTGTCACACTAATAATGCTCAGGCAGCCATTGGGTAACAGGAACGGTAACGAATCGGATAACGGACAAGCGGATGGATGGACAACAGGATGCGAGGGCAGTGTCCCTCTTACTTTTGTTCCTGCGATCCGCCGTTGGCTCTTTTGTTAACTGGTTTTCAGGATGCAGAAGCCAAGCAAAAGCTCAATTCGACCGCGGCTCGACCACATCCTCTCCTTATCTTCCACGTGTAGTTTTGTCTGAGAAAAAAACGTACACGCGGTACGTAGACGTTACTAGTTTATATTTTTTTTTAAATTTGTCATCCTGAAGAAAATATTTTTTCAGTCTTGAAACTCGTAGACTATTTTCACTCAGGTTAGGTTATATCAACGTTATCGTCTGGTGGATCTTTTTCGAGAATTGAAAATTGGCATTGAAGCCAAATTTGAAAAATTATTTGGACGTAGAGATAGTAATCCTGGGTTGGCTGCTTATGGCACGAAGTGTCTCGGTTGGCTGAGTTCAGCGTCGAAAATCGTTAGTGCTTCACCGCCCAACCGCTAATGGGGTCCAAATTAATTTCACGTAATTGGGGGAACATGGGAGAGTTCGAGTAGACGGCTATTTGAGGTGGTGGGTAAGGGTTGTCAGAGGGGGTAGGAGAGGGTAGAACGAGCTACCCGTTTTACCCTAATAGGAATAAAATAACCCATACCGATCGTCATAATTGTGGTCCTGCCGGAAATAAGCAAATATGATTAAAGAGCCCCTTAGGTAATTTCTATATACCATTTTCACCACGGCGTTACGCTTCGTGTAACGATGACTTTGGACTACGTATTACGTTACAGTGTATTATATGATACGGAGGAGGTTATAATGACTGCTTGAAAAATTCGTTGACTCAAGTAGTAACGCGGTCAACACGGAACATTTTTGTTCCGTCTGATCTTGGTACAGTGGAATGTTTATAATGGAACAGGAATAAGTGGCCATCTTTGAATGGATTCACGTGAACCGATGTAAATTTAGTATAATATATTTTCCATATAATAATTTTTGCTATACAGACATTATGTTACAAAGCATGGATTTACTATTTTCTCCATTTACTTGCGCCTGGAGTCGCGCGCAAGCGACATAACCTCAATCGCATTCGATGCGTCGACACTTAGTTTTTTTTTTTTTTTCTTTCTCTTATCTCTCAACTCATTAGGATTCGCCTTTTCTTCTATCACCTTCACCATCTCGAACGTCATTTTTATTTTATTTATTAATTTTCCTCGTAGAACCTAGTTTTATACATTCATAATACTGGTATTTTATCGCGAGCACGTTTACAGCGATTTAGCCGATCGAGCGGCCATCTTCTTGAAGTTAGTCCGAGTGGAAAGAATTTTTTGGGATATTGACAAAAATTTTTTTGACGAATAATTTTAGGTATGAAATATTTAATAAATTATTAATATATATATGTATGTATGTATGCGTGTAAGTTTTTGCCGCTCGATAAATTAAATCGCAAAACAAGCCGCTTCTACGTATACAGGATCTGAAAAATATTTCTCAATATTCTTCATTGGCTCGAAACTTACATCCTATCGAAAAGATTACGCCGACCCTCTCTCATCACGTTAAACTTACGTATGTATATTTCCCAATTGGGCTTTAATCCTCGCGACATATAACCTATCTATGTACAACCGAAGAATATTGGGGGGCTGCGATGTGAACTGAACTTTAGGTATTTACAGCGTCATTACCGTCCTTTAAATATAATAATAGGGCATCGAGAGTTAGAATATTTCAAAGATCAAGCGAGTAGTCACTCTACACAATTTCGTATGAATCTTAAGGCCCATTTTTCATGAGAGTCAAGAGATCAGTCCCAGATTTCATAATGGGACCCAATTCACAATGTTCACTGGGCCCACCGCGTCGGGAATCCACTGTCACATTTTAAAGATACACAGACACTCGCGACGTCCCCTTCTGAAAGTAAGGGGGGATTTTCATGCGCTGCCAAACACGGTAGTTATTTGAATAGGGGCCTTACGCGAAGGGCCTTAAAAAGTTTTTACCAACTCGAAACAGACGCCATGAACGACTGTAATTTCGTGTCATTTCACTCCGTGATTTCTTCCCCGAGGCTCTGAGACTAATGTCATATTAATTGTAGATTCGCGTTCAGCTACGTGAACTTTATCTTTTTCTTCTTTCTCTTCTTTCTCGCTACCAAACGCGCCTGGTTGATCTTGAAAATTGATAGGGAAATCTCTTCCTCCCTTTCTCCTACGATTACTGGCTACTGCCCGAGTATACGATTTTTCTTCATTTCTGACATGACCGACCCAGTACAGGAATCTATTGGCGATTTCAATCTATTTCTCCCACATATGATTGACGAGAAGATTCGATCTTCACGTATGAACCACTTCAGTACGTTCGTCAGGAGTCAAAATGATCATCCAGTGCGTCTATGTACAGTGAAGATCAACGTACCCGAAGATCCAAAGGATCCCTCATCTTCTAAGATCATTCCTAGGAATGCTTCAAGATCGTACAAACGTCCTGAAAGGATCAATCGCCCAGGACCATATCAGTCACCAGGTATAATACAAAAGTCTCAGGACTCCACGTTCTCAGGACCTAGTCCATCCGTCGATCAGGATCTTCATCAGGTGCGTATCCTAGACATCGTGTATACTCTCGTCATCACTCTGATCCTTTATACTTGGCGGACTGTCTTCCCTAGGTGGCGGTGGACTCCTCTCCAAGCTTCTACTTCGCGGTCTGGCCATAATAGCCCTGTCAAGATTTTCCTTCTCGCGCGGCTCCACAGTATCAGGACTGTCCCTGTAGTAGCTGCTGAGGGTGGACAAACTGGAGCTGGCAGCCAGGGTGCCGAGTGGGGCGCTGGAACCCGCCATCAGCATGGACGGATAAAATCTATAAGGCAATGGCTTCTGGAGCGTCATCGCCGCTGCGGCTGGACGATAATATAAATCATTCAGGGGCGGCGGCGGCGGTCTTCCAGGATACAGCCAGTAGTTTCCGGCCGCTGGGTGTCCCGATACACCAGCGCTACTGGCGTGCAGTGTCTGAAACGCGGCGTAGTTTCCAGCCTCAGCGAGTATCTCCAAACCGACCAGGGCTTGTCTCTTCCACTTTGTCCTGCAATCAAAAAAATATACATATAATCCCCATCTTCATCTTCCGTACTAAACGGCTGCCCCATCGCGAAACGCAATTAAAAAAAAAATTAATCACTTAAAAATTACAAGAGAAAAAATTTCTTCTATAACTTCTCACATTCCTTAGGCCACGTTCATAACAATGGCTGAGGTCGATTAAGAATTTCCAGTAATTTCAACCTCACTCATTTTATCCTCTTATCGCCGAATCTCTTTCTCTTTCGATAACAGCTACCCCCGACACTGGGAAACGATTCTCCCCTCTTCCTCCGATACCACCCCTCCCTTCCCCTCTTCGTTCCCCCCTCCACGCCCACTCTCTCTCTCACGTATGTAAATCCCGATCTGGGACAATTACGCTAAAACGGGGTGGCGTGCCGCCAAGTGGTTACGTTGGCCACACTGCGGAGCTTATTATACTAACAAATAGCCCGTGGAGTTCAGTGCCTAATCATCGCGTATCATGCCACGCACACAGGCCTCTACAGCTACGTAGAGCCAAGAGCCCCGAGTGTGCTGGTGGATATATAAACACTCGCCGTTCGCAGAGAGGGTGGATAGGCCGTTACATTACGCAGAGACTGACCCCTCCGTATAAAGTTCCTGAATAATACAGAGAAAATTGCAACCCTTCCGCACAAGCCTTAGTCAGGTGGGAGGTGCGAGTTACGTCCGATTTTCATTCTCGATAGCGGCGCCAATTTTCTTACCCGTAAGACCGATTTGAAAAAGAAAAAAAAAAATTGCTCCCAATGAATTTTTTTTTTCAATACCCTCACAACCATCCATTATCATCAGTCCTACGGGAAAGGAACCCAGTAGCCAAAGTGCAATAGTAATTAATAACCTCCCCTCGTCCACCCCTATAGGCAAGGAGGACAGTTCGCTTGGAAAATTCGACAATTAATATATTTCCATGCAACCCCTACACTCCCGTATAACCATAGAGACATGCGTGTTAAATGTAGGCCAATTTTATAGATGTACAACGTTATAAAGGCGCAGGGCCGGAGAGGGGTGGCAACCCTTTTGTATACGTCGGTCGAGTAAAATCGTTCATGAATTTTAAACAGGCCACTCTGCGAATCGAGTCGTGATCATTTTTCATTTTTCGTCGACGTGCGAGCCCGGCAGAGAGAGGGGGGAGGCCCCATGTGCGATTATGTGATGAGTAATGTTTTTTAATACCCCCGTGTTTCACGTATGCGTAATACTCGACTATAGGAGCCAGGGCTTTGGTCTGCGCGTAACACTTTTGCACCCTTGTGTCTCTCTTTGCATTTGTGGGTCCTACTGGTTCCCGTGTGCACCATTCTAAAACACCCTTAATTGCCCAGTTCGGCTCTCTTTATGTCCCAGTGTTGGCTCTGGTGAACGCGCGCGCATAGAGACCATTGATTTATCGTCCGGGACGGGGCCCTCGTGGGGTCGCCTTGGATGGATCATCCCCAGGGTGAAAGAAAGGAGAGCGGCTAGGGGGGGGGGGGAAGGGAAGAAAGTCAAGGAGCCTCACGTCAGGCAGGATATGTTGCGCCGTGAAAAACCGGAAGGATGCCTCCCATTGTCGGAAGATCGTTTCTTGGCTAATGATCGGGTACGGGGATGAGTGCTTTGAGTAAATCAACCCCTCGGTATTACAGCCCTTGTATAACTTCGGACACAATGGATAGAAGAATGTGGAAATCAGTGCGGGGTGAGAAATTTCGTGATACGATCAATCTGGATCAGTTCTACGAGTCATCGATCGAATTTATTTTGATTTTTATATATGTGTATGTACATTGAAAAAAAAAAAAAAAAATTCGGTAATTAGCGACCACGACTTTTTCAGACGTTCGAGAAAGGAGTTTGGAGAATTATGAAGAACGTGTGTAACCTTAAGGTCAGTTCATACTGTGCAACATTCCTCGAAACGACCAGCCGTCCTATTTTTTCGAGTTTTCCTTGACACGCGCGAAATATGAAGAGCGCGACGCGAACGAGAGGGAAAAAAAAAGAGAAAAAAATTCATGAGTCGAGACTCGAGTAGACGCGTTAGGGCGAACTCTGCCGGCGGGACACTTAATGCATTTATAATGGTGGTGGGTCTGGTTTCTGGGTCTGCGGTTACGAGCCTGTACGACATGCTGGCAGGGTCGTTGGAATAATAGCAAGGGGCGACATATTTTCGAATTATTAGTTGCCTCGCTGACTGTGGGACATGTGCGAGTCGGTTTTCGGTCACAGAGGTTAGAAGAGACGGGTCGATACCGATAACGATGGATTTTGGGTAGAAGACGTATATTTTTGAAATCGGCAGAGAGAATTTGCCATAGGACGTACGGAACGAGTGAAGGAGGTTAAGTCTGTTCGTAATGCCACCTAACAAGGCACGAGGCACGAGAGGAAGAGAGAAGGAAAAAATCTAAATTGTACCCAGACAAGTGGAATCCTGGGTAACGAGTTAACGTTTCCTAGACGCGATTACGCGAATCCTCGTTATCGCACTCCAATTAGCCTGATTCCACGTGAAATCGTCTCGTGACTCCCCGTCACGTCCAGGCTGGTCGTGCGCACGAAGATTTTCGCGACATCCCGGCCGATCCGTTATAATGCAGCCAGCGCTGCAGCGTGGGAAGACGAGGAACTACTTCCGGAATGGAGAAAACACGCTCTCGGCAAAACTACGCGAATCGCTTATTCTCACGCAATTTTATATACCAGTCGCTCGGCGAAGTGTCTTTCGTTTTGATTAGGTTAGGTAAGGATACAGTAAAGGGGAATCGTCATGACGCGAAATCTTTCAGCGACAAAGAAAAATACCCATGAAAACCAGTGTGTCCGCTATCACACCAAATACGTACAAGAGACAGCCATGGACTAACCCACGTGAAAATTCGTACCGTATAAAAATAAGCGGGTTAAAAAAATCGAAATTGAAAACGAAGCTTAAGGTAATTCTCAACAATTTTTTCTTAACGTCCCGTCGACACGTGTAAATCGACCCCGAAATCAGTGACTCCTGAAAGCGTTAATCGACCCACGAAATTTATATGTAAAAATACAAGGCGAATGCACGCGTAAAGGCGGACTCGCGTGTGGCGGTTAGAAACCTGCCCTGAGGTGGTGCGCCTGGTAATTCTAGAGTATTATGTAGTAGCATTGCTTTTCAACGAGTCGGCAACCTTTTTCGAAATGGCTACCGAGAGATGACGACCGTCGCAGATGGAGCCACCGAATAATTCGAGGGGACTCCCAGAAGGCGCTACTGGTCCAGAATCATTTCGACGCCGTAAATTCTAAAATATTTCATAAATTACTGCGCAATCCCAACAAGGTACATACACGTAAACCAGGAACGACTCAAGCTCGAAGGATCGTCAGGGGGGCCAAACTACATACGGCCCTGGGACATTATTACCGGCGAGAGGACCGGAGAGGAACACAGCATCTCAATTTGGACGATGATGTCCGACAGGATCCAAACGAGAGGGACATTTCCTGTGATCTCTGTCCTCGTCCAATGTGCCTCTTTCGGTGACCAACACCATCATCCTGACGATTCCCACTACCAAAATAAATCCGTCCGGCGCCCAAGGTGTGGCCGGCGCCTACCGGCGTCTCCGTGAAAAATCCTCCAGTCACCCTACTACCTCTTGTCCCCCTGCCTACCCCCCCTCAAAAAAAAAACAAACTTAACTGCCACTTAAGAGTCGGCCATTAAAGCGTTACTAATTTTTCCCAGTTCTGCGGTGTGTACCCGATGATGGTACCTTTACGTCATGGACCACAGCATCCCACCACCATGGACCTTTGACTAATATACGTGAAGTCAGCAAATCAACTCCGGAGAGCACTGAGCTAATTAGGCAGGGTGAGGAGGTTAGGGTAGCCCAGTGTAAAATCGTACTTAAATACAGAAAACAGGCTCAGGAAAAATCAACGGATAATTAGTCCCGATCGAAATTCCAAAAATTTTCTTCTTAATACTTTCATAATCCCTTAAGGATCGCTCCCGTTACAGATCACGATCGTCCAGAGCGACGAGACAAAAAGATACGACGATCCACCGTGAAAGACTCGGAAAGCCAGTATTTGTCGATTCCACGAATACAGCATTACTATGAATCGTGCCTAACGATCGAAGGTTACCGATCCGACGGTATTAAGTAAAAAGGGACGTGGCAAGAGCAACAGGAAAAACGGCAATTAAATTACCAAAAAGAAAAAAGAAAAAGGCGATAGATCAAAGACCAACGTCAGTATCGACCCGCGAGTATCGAGATCTCTGCACTGCATCTCTGGTTCTTAATTATAAAAAAAATCGATCGTCGAAAAGATCGATTAAAAAAATGAAAATAAAAAAATTCTACTCATCCCCAAAAAATCGAAAAAAAAAACCACCCACCCCCCCCCCTCCATTTTGGAATCGGCAGATGTCTCTCATTAGATCGGCTGCTGCACCGGTAATTGACAGTATAATGACAGAGTCCACGAAGGGGTGTATAAAAAAAGAGCGTAAGGGTTAGGCCAGATAATCCCCTAAAGGTGAATCCCTATTAACGATTCATCGTCGTCACAAAGATCGCCGACTCGCCTTAAAGTATAGACCCGTTAAACGGCGAAACTCGCGAGTCACCGGTAAGTTCGATAATTAACGCGCAGAGTGGACCCAGCGACGAGAAACAAATGAGAGAGGCCTCTATCTCCACCTCCCCCTGCGCCCCCCCGCCGTATCGTCCCAAAAAAAAGTTACCTATCGTCGAAACAATATTTCCCATTGGGTTCACGAAAAGTTAACCTCCCAAATTGCCGTGGTTACGACCCCCCGACCCCCGATCTTCGAAAAAGCGGCCGCCCTCGTGCATCCCAAAAGCCTAATAAGCCAACACGCGCATGAAGGTTCGTTCACAACGCCGCCGTGTGTCGCGCCTCGGAAGCGAGTAACGAGGACCAAAACTCAACGTGGGAATGAACGGCAACTGGAAGACACCCGGTAGATCGAGGTGGGTAATCATTGATAATCGGTAGGAATGATTCGTTAAGTTCAAAATGGCGGCGGTTAATAATTGAGAGAGACAAAGAACGTGTATCCAGTGTAGGAGTGACGTATGTACATATATACTGTATATAAGTAGGTGTAGGTTAAAAGATACAGTGAAAAGGGTTTCATAATGGCGAGTTGGCTTTAAAAAAAATCACTTATCCCGAATAGCCACTTTTATACATATGTACTGTCTGCTAAGGAAGGTCTAGCTGACTGTATATATATATATAGGTACTGCATGTGCTACGAGACGAGATCGACCGGTGGAAAAAAAGCGTCGGCTAATATACCGATCTTAGTGATAACTAGGTACGCGTCACAACGGAGTACTTAGAAAGGCCGGGCCGCCTTTGAAGCGTAATAATCGGACATTCTTCTTGCCCGTGTTTAAAGAGTTTGCCGGCCGCGCCGGCTCGTCTCTTCCACGATCGGGCTACGCTGCTTTTCTTTTTTCCTATTCTGTCCCACGTTGAAAACTATCGAGATCGGTGGTTGTCAGTACCGACGGAGGTCGTTAGCCCGTGCGAGAGACAAGGACGAAAATAGTGAAGAGACAGACGAAGATAAAGAGAGACAAGTATATGAAGAAAGAATGAAAAAAATAAAAAAAGATAAACTGGATAGGAAGGGGAAAGAAGGGAGAGAGGGGAAGTAGGTGGGGGGGAGGGTAATTCGACAGAATTCAAGGATTCAAAAGACGCTGCAATGGCGACTCCTTTGAGTAGAAAATATGAAGAAGAAAAAATGGCGGATAATTTTGAATCTACTTTGTGCAGGAGGGTATGGGGGAGGGGGATTTTCGTAAAAATTTTGGTTTTTGAAGATAAGGTGGAATTTTTTTTTAATCTTTCAAGATTGACGGACAGGTCGGAACATCCGGTAACCATCCGGTCAAAGGTTACAGCCAATTAGAAAGGAGCGTCGTCAGGATGTTTGGTGGGTTTTTTTTTTTAAAATTTTTTCTCAACTTTCAGACCGAAAACTCAAAGGGTGTTCCTGGAGCAAGAGCCATGGAAGTTCGACTGCGAGCGGCGTGCTACGCGTTACAGAGGATTTCACCGCGTCATCCCGTGGCGCCTGTAATTCGTTGTTGCCTCGTCGAACTTCCCCAGGGACGGGAACGGCTGGGACCGTTACGGGGACGGGAGAAGGTGGGGCCCCGGTGAGGACTTTAACGAAACTTCAAAAGCATCTGGGACCGCTACCGAAGAAATTCGAATCACACGGCCTGACCAGGTTTCATTGTCTTACGGGAGTTTTCGTTCGTTACGCCCGGTTACCGGCAATGAGCCTAATGGCGAATGGGAAAAAAAAAGTAAAAAGGCTGATCAACCCTTTTTAGGTAAAGCTAACCGAGCAGACCACCATCCGTGAGAGAGATGATTTTCCTGATTTTTGAAAAATTCCAAAATTGGATCGGAGACACGTCGGGGACGTCAATGGAAAAAGTTACAAAAAAAAACACGCTTGAGAACGAGCCCTAAGGATTTAAAAAAAATTTTGAACTTTTTCAAAAAAAAATTATAAAATTGTCTTGCACATTGTACGTAATAAATTACCAACAACTGTGTCAGACTATTTAAGTCTGTCGGCTACCGATGAGAATTCCGGTGCGTGTCGTAGCCAAGAAACGACGCAAAAAGATAAACTCGGTTTCCGAGTATTTAGTAAAAAATCTGTTCGTCCGACAATCTTCGCGTTTAACCACGTAAACAAGGGCTTTGTCGAGCGCCGCGATTTCCATTTACGAATTCGATACGCGCGCCATAAAAGAACGTGCCGCCGGCTCCGATCCATACCCTGCTACGCGAGGCTATCTTCTGGTACGTATCCCTTAGGTCGTACCCACAACTTCCACAAAGTCACCACCAAGTCCGTCTTTGCATGTCCAAAGTTACCTATACGGAGTATCCACATGAGCCTCGACCTAACCCAACCCGCCATATGAGTATCGCTCACAAAAATAAAGACAGGAGGAGCCCGTACAAAACGAAGAGGACCCGTGCCGAAAAGTCCGTCCAGACGAAAACCTCAAGGCGAATCCTCAATCTTAAATTGTATTTTGTCCATCCAAAATAACCTCGTCTCTCTTACCTTCTATTCTGGTACCACGTCTTGACCTGCGTATCGGTAAGCTGCAATTTGGCAGCCAATTCCATTCTGTCCTGAACGCTCAGATATTTCTGTCGCTCGAAGCTCTTTTCGAGTGTCTGCAACTGAAGATCCGTGAACGCCGTACGAGCCTTTCGTTGCTTTTTACTCGGCGGCGAGTCGTCGGACGACGGCAGGGCTCTCTTGAGCGAATTTTTTTTGCCCCCTGAAACAGTGCGGATTGGTACCGTTTACAGTGCACAGGACACGTCATGGAAATCGTATTAAGCTAATGATGGTGGGCGAAAAAATTTTTTTTTTCAAAATAATATAATCAACATTTTTTTTTTGAAAAACATAAAGTCGATCCGTGAACGCCGTACGAACATTTCGTTACTTTTTACTGGGCGGCGAGTCGTCGAACGACGGCAGGGCTCTCTTGAGCGAATTTTTTTTGCCCCCTGAAACAGTGCGGATTGGTACCGTTTACAGTGCCCAGGACACGTCACAAAAAACGTACCTATCACGCTAATGGGTGAAATTTTTTTTTTTCAAAATAATATAATCAACACTTTTTTTTTTTAAACATAAAGTCGACATCATAGCCGAATGCCTCTCGGAGGAGCCTTCCTTCTCGGTGGTTCCCAAGCTGCCGAATCGATGAGACCGAACGCTTTTTTGCGCGTTTCCACATTGACGATCAGCCACCGTCAATACCCCCCTACGTTCACTTCGCGATCCTTTTGTTCTCGGTCGGGGCGCAGCCGAGACGCGATTGGCTGAAGTCCGAATGGACCACGCAGACGCGTCGAGACGCCGCAAATTATCCCCTGCAGAAGCAGCCAGAGGGTGGGATTCCCTGAGGTAGTCGATTACACCCAATATCCGTGGAGTATATATATATATATACATATACACGCACACATACTGTTACGTTATAGTCTCCTATACTACCCCCTTTAGTAACACCCACTTCGAAACACACCCCTATGGTTATAGAACACCTTCACGTCTGTAGGGGGACGATCGTTCCGGACTGGCGCATTGCGAGAAAATCTATACGGTGCATTGATCAGTTTCGTCTTTAAAAAAAAAAAAATTCATACAAATTAACGATATAAAAAAATCCTTCGAAAAAAATTTTTGTTTAAACAAAAAAAAAGTGAAATTCCAGCCGCAACCTCGCTCGATTTTCAACCCCCGAGTGAAAAAGCACCTTAAGCAGCTCAGACGGGGATGCGTTCCCAGGGGAAGCTTTTAAAGGTATCTAAAGTCCCGTTGTCGCAAGCTCATCGATTGGAACGAGCGGCTCGATTGGAGTATAACAGAGTCAAAGTAAAGGGGGGCGAAGGGGGGGAACGTTCGGGAACGAGAAGAAGGGTGGGTTTTTCGTAAAAGGGGCAGGGGGGTAGAAAGCTTCGAGATTGAGTTAACCCGGGCGAAAGCGTCGCTCTTAGCCCCCGTTTGATCGGCCAGATTCGCTTGAACGGTCCGGGCCGTCCGCCATCTTACAAAAATGGCCGTCCGTTACGCGAGAGGGTGAAGAGAGAAAGAGGGGATTTCCCTCAGGAGCTCCAAGGGGGAATAGCTACCATAGACAGATAGCTAGATAGCGCTCGCGAGAGAGAGAGAGAGAGAGAGAGAGAACCAGAAAACAAGACTCAGAGCCACCCCTCTTTTTCTATGTACACTATACCCAGCGGTATAACCTGACTGAGTCGGGTGACTGGCTGCTGCTTCCCAGTCGGCGCTCGCTATACACCTCCGCAGTCCCGGAGACGAGAAACGGAGGTCGGTAAACTAAATTTACTATGTGATACACTTAGAGGAATCCTGCGCGACGCGTTTCCCCGAGTCCTCGCTTCTTTTTGAGACACTTTCGGAACGTTAAGAGGGCAAACTTTTTCCTCGAGAGTTTTCTCAGCGTCTTTTTCAGTAACTTGAGAAGACGCCTTAACCTCTCCTGCCTCCCTCTATATTGTCTGTATATATATATATATATATATATATATATTATACCTTGTCGCTGCACACTCCATATCCAACAAACCTAACCTCCTTCGCTGAACCCATTACTCCACTTCTTCGTCCTTACCAAAGGATACGGGGGTACCTAACCCTGCTACCTAGACCCGGTATTCCCTTAGCTATCCGTATACGTGGCAGAACGAATCCTTCGTTCGGTTGCTTTTCTGCTTTTCTTTTTCTCTTATTCCCGGGTCACGCGAGACCAGCCAGTTTTGTCGGGCCAAAGTGTTTTCACGAAAGCCGTCACTGGCCCGCGAGGAAGTGACTTAGCTCGTGGCACGTGTAACTCCGTATATCTTGAGCATCCAATATGGATCAGTGAAGGAGAATTATTTTTTTTCAGAGAAAAAAAAATATTTCACAGCGTACAGGTATTTGCGGGATTTTTAAACTCACGTGTCCTGAGTGTCAGTAGCCCGCGTTCTTTAAAGTATAGTCCGTTCGTGGTAATAATGGAAGAAAAAAATAAGTACACGTTTATCAGCTATTACACAATGTTGCCAATTAGTGGCAGCTACCGAACTCGGCTTTTTTTACCAGGCACGTAACGGATGCTGCCTACGCACGCTTCATCCCTCTCTCTCTCTTTTTCTCTCTCTCTCTCTCTCTCTCTCTCTCTCTCTCTCTCTCTCTCTCCTATCCGTCAGCTCGGTGCGTTATACGTTGCATGGTACGATCGTAAAAATGAAAATATAAAAACTTTCGCAAAGCGCTGCTTTGGTTTTACGGCGAGCCCGGAGATGGCTCCCCGCCCGTGGTCTAGCATTGTGTGGCAGCTACGATTTTTATTTGCTTATTGCTTTATTGTGAGAGTTTCCACGTTCCGGACTCCGGACTGCCTAACCTATAAGTCTCTGCGCTGTTCCCTACCGCGTGCACGATACCCAGATTCCATAAGAGAGCAGCAGCAGCTCCCGTTGCCCCCCGCAACCCGGGACAATAAAAGCGCACCAGACCCATTCGAGAAAGGAACACATACTAAGTGGCAATAACGGGTGGGCACGAAATAAGGCAGAAAAAAAAAACAATTTCCACCACAATTCATAAGATATAAAAAAAAATACGAAGTCCTTGAAAATTCAACGTGATTTCTATAGTTCAACCGGAGGAAAAAAAAAAGGAAAAAAGAAAATGGCAGATTTATCGAAATCACTTTGCGAATCCTTGTCGCCCAGCGTATCGCTTGGCCTCCCTCAACCCCGTGACACAACCCCCAGGTATAAACACCCTCGCATTGTGTCGAGGGCGGTGGCCTCGTAAGGGTAGAATCTGACCCCGTGGAGTATTGTATTACCCACCGCGTCGCCAAGCTACCCTTACGGCAAGGGTAGAAAATCCCAACACGGTTCACCAATACAAAACGCGTAACGTTTCTATCGTTGGCAATTAACCCTTTCGACCTAAAATCGATATATCTTATTTAGATATACAATTTCGAAATTCTAAACTGCACGATAAATTCAGATTATGCAAAATACATGTATCTGCTTTTGTGCGGTTTTAACTTCGCCGCTGCGCTTGTATGGCGGATACGCGTGTATATATGTATATATATTGTATCGATAATAATTCACGGCGACGATATCGAATGTCCGTCGTGCAACGAAATGTCGTATAGGTATTTATAAAAGTGAATAAGTCAGCACGTATCGAGGGTCGTCCATATATAAATAGCATGTCGAATAACTGATATAGATTGGAAACTCTATAAGAAAATAGATGAGGGGTTAGCGGGAGGCATTAAAAAAAAAATTTCAAATCGCTACTCACTGTCATATCAAATTATGCGAGACTAGAGTTTCACGTGTTACGTAAATAAGTGCGTTTCTCGAATTTCATCCTATCATTCCTTTCCGTTAGCAAATATATATATATATATGTTTGGTATTTAAAAAAAGTTCACACTAAGGATTTTCATAAGCAGAGATTGAGTATAGGCTATTTGAAATTGAAAAAAAAAAGAGATCGAATTGAGCGGGAAATTTGAAAGTGTATGAACGTCAAAGGTTTTTACGGCTGATGTAATCGGTAAAAATAATGAAAACAGAGTAAACGAGACAAAGGAGGGCGCCCTTTTAAGTACCGACGGATAAAGGAAAGGATGAACGAGAGTAAAAAAAAAAAGGAGGAGACGAACAAAAAGCCTAATTCAAGTCCAGCTCTGATTTGTCGAGACAATCCTAATCCGCCGTCCTGTAACAGGAATAAAAGTGAAATCGTCGGTCCGTAAATTCACGGCTGTGTACCGATTAACCGATTTACTACGTACGATATATACAGGGTGACTCGCGAAGAAGTTACAGTTTCGAATTAGGTTAACGAGCAACGATGACGTTTTAACAAATTATCGCGTTCCTTTCTTTTAGTCCGAGTCGACTGTCATTGGTCAACGTACCATAATCACTGACCAATCAAAACCGCTCAAATTATCCTACACCCGATTACCGTTCGCCAGGATCACCCTGTATACAATCCATAAATTCGACCAGCAATTCATTGCAATTCAAAGAAAACATCCAAACACACAAGATCCAATAGATTCGTCCGTTTATTATTGGCGTCCATTGTCCGCGTCAGTTCTGAATGAATTAGGGTTAAAATTTGATTGATCGCGCGCAGAGCACAAGCCTAGATAAAAAGGGGGGGGGGTGAAAAAAAAAAGCTCTCGACGAAAATTTCCCTATCGTCACGCTTATTCCGACAATCAAATTCCTATCATCGAAATGCCCTGCTTAAATAATCGAAAATACCCTTAACTCCTCTCTCCGTCACGCATACCAACCTTCGTATACCCGCCTCGCACTCTTCATTGAGACCGAGTCAATTTCACCTAAAAAAAAAAAGCTCGGCGATCCCGAGTGTCGCCATTGGAAAGACGCCCTTACGGCACCCAAGAGTGTTATCGTCACGCAAAAGTCGTGTTAGCGACTCGCCAAGTGGTCTCGGGGCGGCAGGGGTTGATTGCGTCAAGGGTTCCCCATTGTATGTCCAAGCTGATTCCAACTTCCCCCCCTCCTTCACATATGCGTATACCTTGCGTGTACAAGCTCATATGTATAGGTGCGTTATTTGGAGGATTGTATAGCTTGTTAAGAAAAATATATATATACATACACACATACATACAAAGATATTCGCTAGGATTAAGTTAAGTTGAATAGACTATATCTTTTGGAGGAGACCCACTATACGTGGGTATATGTATAATAAGTTATATGGCATAGACTATTATAGTCGGACCTCCTTTAAGATCGTCCACCGATAAGCCCAAATGACACTCGGAATTTGGCTCCCCCAGTTTCTGATTCCCTCGGGTTTTTACTCCCACTACCTTTTCCCTCGATGTAGATCCCGACGCATTTTGTAGCGCTTTTCCTAAGGGTTAGGACCTATCGCCGATCTTGGACTGGCGGTGCCGATCGAGCGACGATAAAATTTGTCATTACAATTTTTTTTTACCCCCCTCTTCCCGTACCTCCTTGGTCGTTACGTATTTTTATTTTCAATCCGACCACGTAAAATACTTAATATCGACATCGGGGTAATTTCGGGGTGGCTTGGACGGTCAAAATTATACAGAACAGGAATGATGCTTATCGGTGATCCTTGTTATGGGTTGAAAGTATTTTTGCGGGAGACTGTACTGTTTTGGTTTGTTAATTGATATTGACTTTATCGTTAGGGATTATGTATATACATATATATATATGTATGAAATCATTTTTTTTTTTTATTTGTTTCTACATATAATTTTCTACCAATGAAAATTCCCCTTTAGGGACGATTCCTTGTTTTTTTTTTTTTAACGAGTTATTTCCAGAGGCGAGGTCAAAGCTTTTCTACTCGTGGCGAGTTAAAAGGCTTTACTACCTTTGGAAATCTTGTTAACGCGCGTTGAAAACCAACCGTATGAATCCTGACGAGCGCTCGACGTTCTTCTACCGTTAACGATACATGTATACTGCTCCATTGTGATGCGAATAGACACGAGAGATTATGGAGAAATGAAAAATACTGATAACAAGAAATATATTTCGACCGATCATAGAAACCCACCTTGCGATCGATACTAGTGACCTCTGACCCTTAACGCTGTGACAGAGTCAAAAAGTGGCCAATTCGATCCGAACCAATTGGTTCGTTTACGTATTGTATCTCGGTACCAAGAACCGTGAGATTGTCTCGTCAAAGCCAAAGAAAAGGGCTGACAGCGCCCATTGAAAAGTCAGCGAAACAGAACCGATCCCCAATCTGCGACGCGATCTAAACGGTTGCCAATCGTTTCCGGTTCTCGGATTAGACGTAGCCTCGTACCCGCTGCTCCTGGGCTCTAGGATTGAATATCAAGAAAGCTAAAGGTTCATTTGGACAAAGCGTAGTAACTGTCAGCCGACTAAGAGGATTAGAGTGCGCGCAGCCTCCAGAATTTGAACACGCGCCCAAAAACCGGATGGATTTCTCTTTGATCGCTTGACTTCAGTTTTTCACGCCTTTTTGACACCTCTTCGTTTCTATGCTTAGTCAAACTGTATACCGTATGTACACGTATTCTCAATATATATGTATATATAACACATACTATACCCATTATTACTACAGTTCAAGTTTTAATGCTAAACTCCCTACATAATAACGCCGGTATAACTCATGGAGATTTTTTAACTATGCCAAGAAAAATAAGGGCTGTAAATGTATATACATCGGTATATTAGATGATTGACGTGCCCGGTTCGTATATACAGTAGGTAATTTTCTAGTTAATGGGGTAAACGTCTATTGGCTATCAGGACTGACACATAAGAACATGCGAGCGATTAGGTGGTTGGGTCGCTACGATAAGATGGAAACGGGTTGAAGTATGCTGTTAGATTTTTTTGTAGAAAAAAGAAAAAAATATAGATAACGATACGATAAGAAAATACGTATATAGATTTCCAACGTTTTTTTTTTTTCAAAATTTTTTCGATCAATATCGAAATGACACGCTCGACCGACCCCTTCGTTACAACAACGATAAAGTCGTATATTTCGCAATATTTTTTTCCCCGTGAAATTGTTCAATTACACGTGGAAAGAAAGTAATGAGAAAATCACTAGGCCCGACGGCAGCACAATGATATTCATGTGGACTAAGTTGATTAATTCGATAAGACAATGATAATAAGACCACAAGAATTAACGAGAAGTAGTTTTAATCAACCATCCCGATTAAAATAATTGTATTCCAATGAACAGTATAAGATTTTAATTAAATGATTATATTCTTTAATTTCTCACCGTTCGAAGATACAGAAGCTTCGTCCTGATGGCTGGCGTCGCTGTCCTCCTCCAAGTTACTATTATTAAGGGACGACCTGGATTCGTGTCTCACGCTGAGATCCTTTGGAACTGCTGGTGAACTACCAGGTCGATCCGGGCTTAAAACGCTAGGGGGTGAGCTGACAGCTTCTGCGAGTATATCCGTTATCATGAATCTAGACCTCTGTGGCATAGTCGTCGAGGCGTCGCCAACGCGCTCCATGTTATTGTTTCTAATGTCAATACCAGCCGCCAGTCTGTCGTATATAGCGTTCCTGTCGATGTTTCCCAAACGACGTCCCTCAGTCCCGGACATCTTGCTCAAGTTAAGACCATTCCCATTGCGTGTCGCTATGTGATGATTCTGATGATGGACCGTCATCACGGATGGTGGTTCCGGGCTACGGGCGCCTGAAGGTGCCTCTGTCGCCACCCCAGGGCTCGATGGATACCTGGGAGACAGAATTTTGCCGACGGTGAAGACGCACCCGAAGGTACGTAGAGTACCAAGACCCAATTTAGTCAACGATCCGAACACTCGCGATAATTATCTTCGCGGAGGATCATCGGCGAGATTCAAGGATGCTGTGCACTGAGACACTGTTATTACGATATCATGTATTCACCTGTAGTGTCATGGAGATTCACAGCTTGCGGCAGGAATTGCTATGATTTTTAATTGTTAAAAAAAAAAACTTTTTATCCTTTTCTCCTTTATTCGATATAGTCCTTAAGTATTTATTAATTTATGTACTCGCGATTGCTACTCTGTAACGAGACCAATCCGCGAAACAATTTCGCTGAGCGGCTTGCACTTCCTCTTAGACAAGCTCGCTACTCCCTCTGCAATTAGAGGGCCGTGCTCGGCTCCTCGGTTAATTGCTAATTGCCCACTTAACATAATTACCGTGCACAGCACGCCCGGCGACCATTTCCGCTTTCGTTTTTTTTAATTATTAATTTTATATAAGTGCCCGCTTCTCACTTTTGTTATGCCTCAAAGCGGCTAGCGCACTGGTCGTATAACCGCTGAGCACTATGGGTAATACTGTCTTTTACAAACTCCTCTCTCGATTTATCTCTTATCTCTTTCTCTCTGAACGTAACTCCTGCAACGTGTACAGAATTGCGTTCCGCGTCGGATAAGTCTTAATTATCCCCGAGGCGTCTTCCAGGAATGGCTAATACAGGAATTGGTTCGCGGACTTTGAAAACAAAAGTTTCGTCGAACGCACTTTATACGTACGGGGAACAGACACGGAATGTATACGACGGAGTTAATCTTGTTCACGGATATAAGTTTGTATTATACGTCTTGCACTTATCACAGTCTTGATTAATTACGTCTAAGAGACTGCCGGTCTTGTCCTTTAGTAATTCTCTTGATCGAGTCATGTATACACACTCGCGTTTTATTAACTGCGCGACGGCTGGCGTTTACGATCGTTGCCACATGGGCGACGTGATATATAACATCCAATCACTGTTTCGTATTATGTCTCTCTTGATCACCGAATTCCACCAGACTTAATGGGTCCACGCGAGTTGCATTAATCATTGAGCTTGAATCGCATCGACAGGATTAAAAGCAACGAAGTAACCCCGACCAACGAGTTCCCTCGACTGAAGCACACTGAGGAGACAGCATCGGCCAGAGACCCTGGGCGGCCATATCGAACATAAGCCACGCCCCCCACCAACCCCACTTTGACAGCTGTTTAACCAATCAGACACTCTCCCGGTAACGAGATAGCCAATCACCCACGACCATACTCAAGCTTCTTCATCCTCCCAACACGCCCAAGTAATGTGAAATGTGTTTCAGCAGTAATTTGATATAAAATTGTAGTTAATATCTTTCATTATAGTTGAGCGCGCGCGCGCGCGCAATTCAAAGCCTTGAACGTTATGGATAAAAGAATTGGATTTAGGACGGGTTTCTTGAATATTGTTAAATCAAAGTATACGTTGGATCAACGATAACAGGTCTATACGTTTCAATTTTTATTTGACATCTTGTATAATTTTCAAAAACTTACTTCATAATAATTCCAATTTTTTTCATGAGATTTGTGAACCACGAACATTTTTTTTCTTCATTGTATCAATTCAACACACGGTATTCAATAGTCTATTCGCATCAACTTTGTAACTTTGTTGCACAGTCCGATGAGCTAGAACTCTGATTTTCGTATACCGCGTTCGGCGTAACTTTATCTTTATTATTACCAAGTACCTTTACTGCTCTCAACAGCGTTAACGTAATTACCTTAATCTCGGATATCTCATTAAACATTATTGGCTATTCGGACTCGCTGAACCGTCCATAACGGAGCATCTGTCTAGTTTGTATTTTTCTGAAATTTTGAAAACGACTGTATAAAATTCTCGTAGACACTGCGTTATCGCAAGATGTACATTTTTATACCGAAATTTAAATATGACACACCTTACGGGTCTACGGAGACAGTCGTTCATTATCTAAAATGCAAATGTACACTGCGGGACATTAATGCCGTCCCGGGGTGGAGCTAGTAGGAAGCGGGAGTGGGGCGACCGGCAGTGGCGA